>JAQZBX010079446.1:0-13981 GCA_029593785.1 Cabassous unicinctus | reverse complement strand
AATAAAGCAGTTTTATATATAAATTTACCAATATTTAGCTTTCAGCTGGGAAGTGTTGAATTAGCAGTTGATACTAGAGTTTTGGTTGACTGTGTTTATGATTAATGAATTTGATACTATAGATGCCAATTTGTGAGTATTTTGTTAATTCCCAAGGAAGGGGCCAGCCTCCTCAGGAAGGAATATAACACTCCCCAGGCAGTACATTTTAAGGATCATGCATCAGTCCCTGGGAGAGTGGCCGGCTCTTCCAGGGAGGAATACAACATCTTTTGAAATGTATTTTATCTCTTTTAATTTGTTACAAAACATCCTTGATGTGCTTACTATTTTAGTTCCCATTATTTTTCCTAAAATATGAAAAGCATTAGCTAGCAAGGCATTGGTTTATTGATTAACAAAGTTTTTTGCATGATGTTTTACTTTTAGGTTTGAACAATGCTCACCAAACCTTTTAATACATTTGGTTTCAGGACTGTTTAAACTCAAAACAAGAGATTTACATATACATTTAATAAAATACATTTATGTGTAACATACAAGTTATTAAATTATTTAAGTATGCAATGTATTGTACTAAAGTTTTGATTAGTATTTAAGTATATTATACATAATTCATAACTACAGTAGATTATTTAACAATAAACAATAATAATACTTTTAACTAGCAGACATCCAATGAATAAACTTTTATTTCCTATGTGTTTAAGATTCCTAAGTATTCAATATGAACTTTTTACTCATACAACTTTAATTATCATAAGGTTAGGAAATTCATTTTAATTGTATAACAGTTTCAAATACTTCATTCAACTTTAATATATCAAATGAACTTAACTATTTTTAGTATTTTACTTTTTTCTAGGTAAAAGACCAAATCATTTGTAACAGTTTGAAATAAAAAGTTACTTTTCAAGATTTGACTTTGAGAAAGCAGGTTTGAACATTATGTTCTTTTAAAAGTGGTAAGACTAGTTTCTCCAAAGAAACAGTAAGGTTAAAGTACAAGAAGCTATTTTGATAAAGCAGACTTTCTTTTTGTATACTGATTATTCAGGAGAAAAACTCTTTGTAAACTTTTATTAAAACAGACTAATGACTTGAGAAACTTTGAGAAAGAATAAAACTTTAACTTTGTATTATTATACTGTTTGACATTAAAGCTTTTAAATCTTTATAGATAGAGCCATTAAATCTTACTTATCTTTGACCACAAAAATTCCTTTTCCATGCGCCTTTTGCACTTTCTATATTCATTCAGGTTTTGTTCCACATTTCACTCATTTTTAATAACCAGTCATTTTATCTTAGGACAAAATTATTTTCTTTTTCCTTAATAATAAAAACATATTCTATGCACCTTCTATATTCAAGTTACCAAAATGATTTTGGAAACTGTTTCCAAGCAAACCTTTTACAACATACATTTACCATTAACACTAAACAAACTTGTCAATATAATGATTTAACTTGGTTATAACTATTTTTATTATTTTAAATTAATATCCATATTTATTTATTAATATAAGCGCTTATTTAATTTTTGGCCATTTGAATAGAGCTCTTTTAATAATTTTCATTTATCAATTTAATATTAACATCTGGAGGTATCAAAATATACACTGACACTGAACAAACAGACAAACACAAAACAAGTTACAACACATCAATAGAAACATACTTCTTTGATTTTACTGCTTTTGAGAATTTTTCTGGAAACTGTGTTGCCAAGTTTTCCTACTCTTCTAGTGGTTTAATTCTATTAGCCCCTATCATCCCACAGCCTTATCATTTTGTAGGCAGTAGGAGGTTTACAAAGTTGCTGCCGGAATGTTTTCCTTATCTTAGTTAACTCTTTGGCATAATAGTAATGCCCCTGCAACTAATGCTAGATCTTCCCAATATTAATCTCACTAAATCTTCTGGAATGGGCCCTTTCACTCCTGAATTGGCTAGATAGACTTTATTTCGTTTCTTAAGCATTAATTTTTCGGTGGTGGCAAGGTTCAGGCTGGCACTTTCCTAGGTGGCAGCACATAAGTTTGCCAAGGATATGAAAGCTGTGGGGGCGGAGCCAAGTGACTGTTTAGATTGGTATAATTGAACAAAGCCCACTGGAAAGATTTTGGGGCACCGGAGGGAGTGTCCCATTGCCCATTTCCCAGCAGTGGATTCCCATCTTTTTCAAATTTAGATCTACATTTATTTGTCCAATGCTCTTCCTTATGGCACCGTGGGCAGTAAGGGAGAATGCTTTCAGAGAAAGTGTCTTTAAGAAAATCCTGAGGGGAGCTATCTACAAATTTCTCTTTCTCCTCATCTCTTTCCTCTTCGTTCTCTATTTGTAAAGGTTCCAGTACTGATTTAACAATAGACCAAGTAGGCCAAATAGTAATCAAGATCTGCACCCCTTGAACATGTAATTTCTTTAATTCTCTTCCTACTTTTTCCCAGTGTCCTAATTCTAAACTACCTAATGCAGGAAACCAAATGCAGTATTTCTCAATAACTTGTAAGAGCTCTAAAAGACAAACTTCACTAGCTTTAATACTCCAGCTTTAAGAAGCTGCTTTAGGAGATAAGCATAGAGACGGTACTTTGCCGTGCTGTCTCCGTTTCCTATAGTAACCCTGAATTATGCCCGAGAGTTGTCCCTACCTTACCAGGGACTGCAGAGGTCTCTTCACCCTCTAAGGGGCTCTGCGGTGTTACACCACCTTTCTAATTTCGCTCGAAGCGATTCTTCTTCCAATTCGTCGCTGTTCGGGCACCACTTGTTGAGACTAGCTCAAAAACGAATGGTCCGAAAGGAAGGCACCGCAGACCTTAAGGAAAAGACAAACACACAGATATAGAAAAGAGATGGGACTAGGGACTAACAGTCTCAAGGACTGAGAGCCCAGATTCTGGTTTCACCACCGTATTTATTGGGAGTCTGAAGGGAACGTCAGCTTATCTCTTTGCAACATAGTAAGGTCTTCAGTCGGTGCTGCTCTATCCACCCAGAACGTGCTGCACAAAGCCGGAATGTTTCTAATCAGCATCAAGGACGCTTTGTTTGCTTCAGGGAGGCACTGCAACTTCAGGCTGTTTTCCCACAGGTTGCCTTTTCACTATTTTGACAAAATCCTTTGAGGTTGCAAAAGTGTTTGATTTTGAGGAGGCCCAATTTATCTGTTTTACCTTTTGAGCTCATGCTTTGGGTATAAGGTCCAAGAAACCACCACCTACTACAAGATCTTTAAGCTGTTTCCCTACATTTACTTCTAGTAGTTTTATGGTCCTGGCTGTTATATTTGGGTCTTTGATCCATTTTGAGTTGATTCTTATATAGGGAGTGAGATAGGGGTCCTCTTTCATTCTTTTGGTTATAGATATCCAGTTCTCCCAGCACCAATTGTTGAAGAGACTCTTTTGTCCCAGTAACATGGACTTCATAGATTTGTCAAAAACCAGTTGGCTATAAAGGTGAGGGTCTATTTCTAGACTCTCAATTCTATTCCATTGATCATGTGCCTATCTTTATGCCAATATCATGCTGTTTTGACCACTGTAACTTTGTAACATGTTTCCAGTTCAGGCAGTGAAAGTCCTCCCACATTGCTCTTCTTTTTTAGGATGTCTTTGATATTTGGGTGCCCTTTCCCTATCAAATAAATTTGGTAATTGCCTTTTCTATTTCTGTAAAGTAGGCTGTTAGAATTTTGGTTGGTATTGAATTGAATTGAAAGATCAGTTTGGAAAAGATTGACATCTTCACGATGTTTAGTCCTCCAATCCAAGAACACAGAATGTCTATCCACTTGTTTAGGTCTTCTTTGTTTTCTTTAAGCAGTGTTTTGTAGTTTTCTGAATAGAGGTCCTGTACATCTTTGGATAAATTGATTCCTAGGTACTTGAGTCTTTTTGTTGCTATTGTAAATGGAATATTTCCCCTGATTTCCTCCTCAGGTTGTTCAGTACTAGTGTACAAAAACATTACTGATTTTTGCGTGTTGACCTTGTATCCTGTCACTTTGCTGAACTCATTTATTAGCTCAAGTAGCTTTGTTGTAGACATTTCTGAATTTTTTAAATATAGGATCATGTTATCTGAGAATACTGAGAGTTTTATTTTCTTTTTTCCTATTTTGGATGCCTTTTTTTTTCATTGTGTAGTTGCTCTAGCTAGAACTCTAGTACAATGTTTTTGTTTTTGTTTTGTTTTGTTAGGCCAGTAAAAAGAATTTATTTGGGAAATGGGGGAAAGAACAGAGCTTGTTGAGAAATGGGAGAGAAAGATGGAAATACACACCATGATTTGGTGCAGGCCCCTCTAGGCAGAGAGAGCCTAGTACAATGTTGAATAACAGTGATGACAGTGGGCATCCATATCTTATTTCCAATCTTAGAGGGAAAGCTTTCGATCTTTCCCCACTGAGTATGATGTTGGCTGCGGGTTTTTCTTATATGCCCTTTATGATATTGAGGAACTTTCCTTCTATTCGTATATTTTGAAGTGTTTTTGTCAAGAAAGGATGCTGATTTTGTCAAATGCCTGTTCTGCATCAATTGAGGTGATCACATGGTTTTTTCCCCCTTCAATTTGTTAACGTGATGTTAACAAATCAATTGATTTTCTAATTTTTTAATGTTGAACCACCCTTGCATATCAGGAATAAATCCTACTTGGTTGTGGTATATCATTCTTTTGAAATGATTTTGGATTCTATTTGCAAGCATTTTTCTTGAGAATTTTTGCATCTATGTTCATTAGAGAGAGTGATCTGTAATTTTCTCTTCTTGTAGTATCTTTATCTGGCTTTTGAATTTGAGTGATGTTGGCTTCATAAAATGTGTTGTGTAATTTTCCCTTCTCTTAAATTTTTTGAAAGAGTGAAACAGGAATGGTGTTAATTCTTCTCAAAATGTTTGGTAGAATTACCTGTAAAGCCATCTGGTCCTGGGCTTTTCTTTGTTGGAAGATTTTTCATCTCCCAACATTTGAAGAGACTGATACAATCTCTTTAAATGTGATTAAGGTTTGTTGAATTCTTGTATTTCTTGCAGAGTCAATTAGGTTGTTTGTGCATTTCTAGGAATTTGTCCATTTCATCTAGGTTGTCTAATTTGTTCACATACAGTTTCTCTTAATATCCTCTATGATATTTTTTATCTGTGGAGTCAATTGTAACATCCCCCCTTTTATTTCTGATTTTATTTATTTGCATCTTCTTTCTTTATTTCTTTGTTAGTCTAGCTAGGGTTTTGTCAATTTTATTGATGATCTCAAAGAACCAGCTTTTTGTTTTGTTGATTTTCTTTCTTTCTTTCTTTCTTTTTGTTCCCAATTTCATTTATTTCTGCTCTAATCTTTATTATTTCTTTCCTTCTGCTTGCTTTGGGAAAGGTTTGCTGTTCTTTTTCTAGTTCTTCCAGGTGTTCAGTTAAGTCTTTGTTTTAGCACTTTCTTCTTTTTTAATAGGGACATTTAGGGCTATAAATTTCCCTCTCAGCACTATCTTTTCTGTATCCCATAAGTTTTGATAAGTTGTGTTCTCATTTTCATTCATCTCAAGATATTTACTAATTTCTCTTGCAATTTCTTCTTTGACCCACTGATTGATTAGGAGTGTGTTGTTTAGCCTCCACACATTTGCGAATTTTCTCCCTTTCCTGTCTATTATTGATTTCCACCTTCATTCCATTATTAGATATCTGAGAAGGCACTTTGTACAATTTCAGTTTTTTAATATTTATTGAGACCTTCTTTGTGACCCAACATGTTGACTATTCTGGAGAAAAATCCATGAGCACTTGAGAAGAATCTATAACCCACTGTTTGGGATGCAACATTCTGTATGTCTGTTAGGTCTAGCTCATTTATCATTTTGTTCAGGTTCTTTGTTTCCTTGTTGATCTTCTGTCTAGTTATTCTAATGATGTGAGTGGTGTGTTGAAGTCTCCAACTATTATTGTACAGATGTCTATTTCTCCCTTCAGTTTTGCCAGAGTTTGCCTCAATATTTTGGCACACCTGGTTAGGTGCATAGATATTTATGACTGCTACTTCTTCCTGGTGGATTGTCTCTTTTATCAATATATAATGGCTTTCTGCATCTCTTGTAACTTTTTTGCATTTAAAGTCTCTTTTGTCCATGTGGCAGTTTGAGACATATTGTAGAATATTCACTAAAACATTGTAATAGCGAGATAAAAGAATTCTCCATTGGAGAATGGCTAAATAAATTATAGCTTATTCTATTAAGCAGCAGCCTTAGTTCCTTGGCTGCTCAAGCAAATACCATGCAATGGGTTGGTGTAAACAATGGGGATTTATTAGCTCATGGTTTTGGGGCTAAAAGAAAGTCCAAACTAAGTGTCATCAAGGTGATGCTTTTTTCCTGAAGACTGGCATTCTGGGGCTAGCATCCAGTGATCCTTGGTCCTTGGATCATCTATCAGATGGCAATGCCCATGGCGGCCTCCCTTGGCCTTGCTGTTCTTTTCCATGTTCCCTTGAATTTCAGCTTCTGGCTGCTTGCTGTGTTGTTGTTTTTTTTCTCTCTGTCTGAATTTCATTCTGCTTATAAAGGACTCCAGTAATAGGATTAAGGCCCATCCTGATTGAGGTGGGCCACAACTTAACTGAAGTAACCTTATCAAAAGGTCCTACTTACAATGGGTTCACACCCCCAGGAAAGGATTATGTTTAAGAACATGTTTTTCTGGGGGTACATACAGCTTCAAACAACCACAGCAGCAGTTAAAAGGATAAGGTTTATATATAGATACATGGGAAGAATTCTAAGACATATTCTTAAATAAAAAGCGAATAGATTAGACTGGCTGCTATTAAAAAGTCAGAAAACTGTAAATGTTGGAGAGGAGGTGGACAGATAGGATTGCTTATTCACTGTTGGTGGGAATGTAGAATGGTACAGCAACTGTGAAGGACTGTTTGGCAGTTCCTAAGGAAGTTGAATATAGACTTGCCATGTGACACAGCAATACCATTACTAGATATACACCCAGTAGAGCTGAGAGCAGAGACATGAGCAGACCTCTGCACACCGATGTTCATAGTGGCATTATTCACAATTGTCAAAAGTTGGAAACAACCCAGGTGTCCATCAATGGATGAATGGATAAACAAATTGTGGTGTATACACATGATGGAATATTATGCAGCAGGAGGAAGAAATGAAGTTGTGAAGCGTATGACAACATGGATGAACCTCAAGGACATTATGTTGAATGAAGGAAGCCAGAAACAAAAAAACATATACTGTATGATTGTGCTATTATGAATTAAATATATTGTGTAAACTCATGGAGTTAATAATTAGAATATAGGTCACCAGAAAATAGAATGAAGGTAGAGAATGAAAAGCTGAGGGTTAATCTGCGTAGAATTGGTAAAAAGGTTGTTTGTAAATCTTTAGAAATGAATAGAAATGGTGAAAGCATATCATGGTATTTGTAAATAGCAGAGCTATTATATGGGCATGACAGTGGTGGAAAGGGAAAGTCGAAGGTCACGTATATTACTAGAAGGAAAGCTAAAAACTGTAACATGGGACTGTATAAGATAGTGAAACCTCATGTGAAACACGAATATGGGTGATATTGCATTTAAAAGACCATTTTTACAAAATATAAATACCATTACATTAGAGAGAAGGAAACAGTATAGCAGCTATGTACAGCAAGAGAAGCACAGAGAGATTGAGGTGATGAGTTTTGTTTGTTTGTTTTTTGTTTATTTTTATTATTGAAATGATGAAAGTGCTCTAAGAATGATTGAAGTGATGAATACCCAGATATGGGATTACACCAAATACCATTGATTGTATACTTTGGATGGGTTTATGCTTTATTAATATGTATCAATAAAATCGATTTGTTTAAAAATAAGCAAATAGAGTAATATGTACAGTATGACACCATTTGTGTTAAAAAAAATCCACAAAACAACATTATATATATTTTATATGAGTTCATATATATTATGTAAATACACAGGAAAAAAGTCTATAAGGATACATGCCAATCCGATAATTACAGTTACACTTTGGGGAAGGGGGTAGCAAGGAAAGAGATTAGGCTTAAGAGTGGTGGTCAAAGGAAATTAAGCCTTATCTGTAAGACTTTATTTTTTACAAGGAGATTATATTCACATATCAATTGTGTAATTAAAAATAAAATCAATAAATATTTAGTGGAGTCTGTATAAAATATCTTACACCATCAGTTACATAAATCATAGTGCCCTCATTCTCAAGAGTTAGACAATATAGTCAGAAAACAGTTCCACAGAAGGGAAACAATTAGGAAACAATACTAGATATCATGCAGTTCACTGATAATTGGGTGTCACATATCAAAAATGCTACAGGAAAAGGAGATCAACATGTGCCACAGTAGTCAGAACAGCTTCATGGATGACAACTTCAGCGCAAAGCTTGGACCAAATTAGGAAAAGTGGAATGTAGGGGAGAACACTCCAAACAAGTTCTAGAGAGGGAAAGAGGCAGTGTTAAGGATTAGCATGGCCTATGGACAGGACAGTCGAGGTACTGGCCTGACTTCAGTACGCATTTTATCTGGGAAAAGCAACTAGAAGGAAAAGAGCAGGGGTGATTATCTGTGCCCCTGTTTATGAATTGGTTCCTAAACTCTGCCTATTCTCACTTTGAAATATCTCACGATACCATTCCTTTCCATTTCCTATGGCGCGCTCACATTTCAAAATTTGGATCCATGTCTCTTCTCTTGATTTAGCCACTCAACCACACCAGGCCACACAGATCTCTGATTTTCCCAGAGCACCATGTTTATCACTGGTTTGGGCACTTGAATGTAGATAGTCTAGGTTATTTAACGGTTGCTTGTGCTTGTCTTTTTCATCAAGACTGCATATCCTTTGATGATGAGACTGTCTTAAACCACTGTAATCTAAATAGTGCCTACCAAAGTGGAGCTAAAAACTTTGCTTTACTCCATGTATACAAGGCTTCAGAAATCAGAAAGGAGTTTTTTTTTTTCAGTACAGTAGGTATTAGAAAGGCAGAGAAGGTTTATAGACAGAAATATTAAAAATAATTTTGAATTTTTGCTAAACTGTAAATTTTTTAGGTAAAGAAATTTCAGTTAATACACTTAAGGTCAGGATTTGAAATTCTGCCGTCCTCACTCACAATTGTTATAATCTCTTATTTTCACAAATTAACAGGCACACATCAGAATTATAGCTTTTTCTCTCTAAGAAAACACTGGATGTGCTTGACAGAAGAACTCTCATGTTAAAATAAACTTACCCATTCAAACCAACTTCTGAGTGGGAAAATCTGACAACAAGTACTTACAAACATATTTCCACATACTACTTTATTTAGTTACTGACCTTCCACACCAAAGTACATTTGAAAAACATCACCACATCCCATGGCATTTAGAAAATGATAGAGCTGACCAAAATTCACATGACTTCCTCTGAGTCCATTCACATCAAATATTTTTTCCTCAAAATCTGAAAATTTTCTTTGTTCTTCCATCTCATCATGAGTGCCACCAAAAGGAATGTCTTCTCGATGGCGAATTAAAATTTTCTTCCAGGTTATTCTCCTGAGTCTGAAAATACATTTTCAGAGTAGGTATCTTAAAATTAAGGTGTGTCCAGAAGTATTGAAAATAGCTCAGCATTTAATCTACCAATACCAATAGAAATGTATTTATATTTCAAACAATTGCATTTTTATTACCCAATTCATAATCCCATTCCAGAGCTCATCTATTCTTGTTCTCACTTTCCCTTTCCAGAAGTTTAGAGGTGTGGAAATGGCTGAACTTAAACAATATAAAGGTCACTTTCAGGAAAATATGGGACTGCAGCTTTATAAAGACCAGCTTGTCCCTCTGGACATGTCTTTGAGTCAACCACAAGACTCCTATAATGGTACCCTTTTCTCAGGTACAAAACTTAAAACATTACAAGCTAGGACAAGGAGTCTTATTTTGGAATCAAACCATATCTTGGAAATCATCTAGTTCAGTAGCTCTATAAATAAAGGTAACATATTTATCGAATGCTTATCACACTCCAGGCCTATAAAGACTTAGGTCTGGAAATGACTAAGCAACTGGCCGAAGCTCTACAAAACAGTCCTAGACCCAGAAGGCATTGGCTCTTCCTCCATTGTTCTTGTCTTTATCATGAAAAGTACAGTTCTGGTTTACAGGAAGGAGTGCATAATCCCTTGACTCCCCAATTGGCTCCAACCTCAGGTAGTACTAAACGGACCTGAACAGTGCAGAGATAGAAAAGAAAAGAAAAACAAACCTTATCCAGAATTGTTCACATGTGCTCTGTGGGCCTTCCACACAAATGACACCAGGCTTCCCAGGCATGCTAAACCCAGACAGGGAGAGCTCCTTGGCTAACTCTACAATATCCCTTCTCTTATGTCTGTTGAATATATGATGGCTATAGATCCACAGGCGAGTGAGGATGAAATCCGTGGGTTGTGCTGTACTTTCTTTGGAGGTGGAAGTTGTGGAATCCTTGCTCACATATTCTAAGGCATGTTCTCTAACCCACTCTGTAGCATTCAGTATACAGACTTCTCCACAACAATTGCTCTGCAAGTAGGCGCTCAAGTCTGCATTCAGCAGAGTTTGCTGGGAGCGTTTCAAGACCTCTGACCTGATGAGAAAATGTTACTTCCTTAGGTCCATAAAAAATCACAGACAAGCCATTTTAATCACACACAAAAAAATAGATGTAAGATTGAGCAGAGAATTTCTGTAACATACCTGACAGTGATTTCAGGTGGAACTTCAGGGTATTTGAATGGGAAGGTACAAGCCAGAGAAAATATCACCTGCAAATAAAGCAGAGTACCCTTAAGATTTTTCCTTCTACCCATAATATCTTTGTTTATTTTAAAAACTAAAAACAGAATACCATAGCTTCATCTGATATCTGCAGGCTTATATTCACAGTAAAGTAAACTTTTGAAGATCGCAACTCCATCGTCCTCTTTTCAATACAATCCTTCAGTTCTTCTAAAGCCAGCTGGTCATTCACAATGAACTCATTCTCCCCGGGGAACATACTGGCCAGCAGGTCTAATTCGGAGAGCTGGGCCTCCGCTTGCTCTATCTCACTCATTCTGTGATGATTCACAAATTTCTAAGGAGGCAAAGATAAGAGAACTTACATCCACAAATTTGGGAGAACCCAATGGTATAGAAATATGGTTACCGGAGAAAATGGTATTTGATTACCAAATTTAATCACAGACAGACTTTCCCTGTTATTCTACTTTCAGATATAATTTGCTAAGATAAAATATATATATATAGTAAAATCAAGTGACATTCATAAGAAACATGGATAAAAATTCATTTTTATCAAGGTTGGTGATACATTACCTCCAACTGCCAAAGAGTCCTATTTGTTTTTTTAAGTAAACCTTTTACTTATCTGGGTAGCCACAGCATTGCCTAAGCATTTGTCAACTGGGATAACCCAAGAGAGTCAACTGAACATATGAGATAGTTCAGTAACATTATGAAATAAATGTACAAAAAGAATAGTTGACCTTATATCAGTCATAACTCACCACAATTGTAATTGTTTTTTCTTTCTCCTCCACTAGATTATAAACTTCATGGGGGAAGGAATCATGTCTGGCTTGTTCACAGCATTTTCTCCAGCAGCTAGCAAAATGCCTGGCACATAGTAGGTGATCAATAAATGTCTTGGCAATCAATAAATCACTAACTATATGAATGAATTATATTCAGTAATGAATTAATTAATTAACTAATGGAAAGAAGGATCAAGATAAAATATCCTTGCATGGGAAAAATACAATTAATGTAACTTGTGGACTCTAGTTAACACTATTATAATATTCTTGCATCAATGACAACGAGGGTACTATATCAACACTAAGAGTCGATAATAGAGGGTATGGGATTTTTTCTTTTGGACTAAGGAAAATGTTCAAAGGTTTATTGGGGCAATGACTACACAACTCTGTGATGAAAGTGAGAGTCACTGATTGTACACTTTGGATATAATGTACAAGGCATGGGACTGTATAACACAGTGAACCATATGGTGGAAGATGGACTGTGGTTAACAGTGCAAATATGAGAGTATTGTCTCATGAACTATAACAAATGTACAATAGTAATACATGATGCTAATAACAGGGGGTATATGGAAAAATTGTACCAAATGTATGCTATGGACCATAATTAGTGGTAATAGCCTGATGATGTTCTTTCATAATCTGTAACAAATGCTCCAAGCAAGGTGTTGGTGGAGGGCTGATGTATGGGAATTCTGCACATTATGCATGAATACTTTGTAAGCTCACAACTTCTCTAATAAAAAAATATATATATATATATAAAAAAAAACAGGCTGCTAGCAAATGTAATTTCAGGAAAAGAAACAAATTTCCATGTCATGCATTTCTTATGAAAATATTGAAATGATAAAATATCCTATTGACATTATTGAGTATACCAAGAAAACCTTTTTTTTAAAAATGGAGAGGAAAAACAGGTTTTGGGAAGGAAAAATTCACATTGTAAATATATAAATTCATCTCTAAAGTGAACAAGGCTAGTCATTGCAGCACTATATCTAATGGCAAAAGAACAAAACAACTCAAATATCCATCAATAGGAAACAAATTGAAAAAATATGGTACATCCCGTAATGAAGTACTAAGTATCTGTAAAATGAAATGAGGAATATGTCTATATATTGCTATGAAGTAATTTTCATGATATATTGTTAAGTATAAAAAGGCGCAGGATAGTGTGCGTGATGTGCATAGAATACTATCTTTTACCTAAGAAAAGGGGATATTTCTTCAATTTGTACACAGTAGGACCTCATCTTACACGAACTCAATACACACAAATTCAGGTATATGTGATTGGCAATTGAAAAAAACAAAAGCAGAGGAAGAGAAGAGAATTAAAATTTTAAAAAATTATATCTAAGATTAATTTTGTTTACTTGTTACTAGAGTGTTTATTTGCCTTATTTATTAAAAATGTGTGATAGGTATGTTCATATAAGAAATACTTATTAAATAATGGGGTTCGCTATTATGCGCGCCCTATATAGAGCCAAGCCCAGCCGCGGCAGCGTAGGGGTGGTGCATCGGCAGAGGGTGCAGACCGCGAACCTAGCCAGGGGCGCCAGGCAACCCCGCCCACTGACTTGCTGATGTCAAGAGCCTTCCTGGCCTCCCATTGGCCACTGCCAATGTTTTCCCCTGGGGAAGGGGGCGGAGAGACCTTGGGGCGGTGGAGGCTGCCGAGACTTGTGCGCATGCGCGCGCATGCGCTCGCGGGCAGGTGCCATGCGGGGAAGAATTGAAATTTTTAAAAATTATTTCTATGATTTGTTTTGCTTACTTATTGTTACTAGAGTGTTTATTTGCCTTATAAAAAAGGATGGTAGCTATTTTGTGTAAGAAATGCTTATTAAATAATGGCGTTCGCCATTATACGTGATTTTCAACTCATGCGTAGGGTCTTGGAATGCATTGGTCATGTAAAATGAGGTCCTACTGTATTTGAAATGTACATCTATATTGCTTATATTTAGAAATGGAAAAGTAAAACAAAAACTAATAGTAGAAGGTTACTTATAAAAAAGGAAGGAATGGAGTAAGGGGACAGAAGGAAACTGGACTTCTCTGAGTACAACTTGTTTTGTAGATTTGACTTCAGAATCATGTAAACATTTCACATTATTTTAATAAAAAAATAGAAACTGGAAATATCTTTCCCCAAGAAACAAAAGAAAAATGAGTAAAATAAACCATTGTAGAGAGGTGGTGGCTTTGTTGCACAGGGAGGAATTATTTCAAATGACATTAAAGCACATTCATTTGATTATATATCTCCAGGGTCATATAGCCTGAGGGCAAGAAAGAACTGCATATATATATATATATATATATAT
>JAQZBX010079445.1:0-13973 GCA_029593785.1 Cabassous unicinctus | reverse complement strand
CCTGCCAGTATCCCCTTCCTCTTTGGATCCCCTCAAACTCCCTGATCCCCCAACCTGCTGTCTCATCTTCCTTAAAGCTTTGCCCGGATTTGTGGTCCCTCGGACCCCCTGGCACCTCTTCCTGAGCATACTTTGCCTTCCTCCTCTGCCCGGCCTGAGCCCCCTCAGGTGGCTGAGGACACTGGCCTGAGCCTTGTCTTCCCTCTGATCCTGGGCATCCGTTTCCCCTCACACCCTTGCCTAGGCCCGAGCTCCCTCTGACTTCCTGGGACCCCCCCCCACCCCATCTTCCACCTTTTCCTCCAAGGCCCTAGGCCTGCTTTGAGTGTCCTTCCTCGCTGGTCTTGGGTGGAGAATCCCTCATTCTCTTCTCAGACCCCTGTGACCCACCCTGATGCCCCAGCCCCCCTCCAGTTTCAGGCTCTGGTCACTCTCCCGAGACCCTGTTCTCTTAGGCTGGGACCACCGGGGGCATTTTCTTCTCTGACTTGGAACCTTGAGACCCCTCAGACAAAAGCCTGCCCCTCCTCTCAGCTTGAGCCCTCTTTGCCCCCCTGGACCCTGATTTATGCTTCCCCACCTTTCCTCTAGACCTCTCTCTAGTCTGGCTTCTGAACGTCACCGACCTCAGTCTCCCATAGCACCACTGCCTTAGGCCCCCGTGCCCCTCCTCACACACAGGACCATCTCCCACATCATGCCTTCTGCCCCCAGCCTGATGCTCCTTCTTTTAACCACTCCCACCTTCCCCCATTTACCCTTCTTTTCCCACCTGGGGACCTTGATCCCCGTAAGAGCCCTGCTCCAAACTCAGGGTGAGTTCCTCAACCTCCATAAACTCTCCCATGTCCCCTCCACCTTTGGTCTGGAAACCTGGGGCCAGCCCTGTTGGTTCCTGCAAACTCGAGGCCTTTTTGGCCCCTTCACCCAAATCTGTGCTGTCTCCTCCTCGTTACCCAAGGAGCTTCCCCTCAGTCTCAAGCCCAGCAACCCTTGCTTCCAACCCAGGGTCCTTCCTTCATCCCGCCCCGCTCCCCTCCGGCTTCCGGGGGCGCGAGGCCAGGAAAGGTGGCGTGGAGCTGTGGGGGTGGCAGATGAGATCCGCTGTTAACTAGGGCAGGTTGGGGCGCCCCTGACTGCTGGTGCCACTGAGGCGGCTCTGTTTGCTAAGGTGCGCTGTGGCTCTGTGATTTCAGGGGTTGGGGGCCAGGGACCTCCCCCTGCCCATCCCGGCCGCCCGTGGCACAGAATTGTGCTTGGGCTCTGGCACCCACTCACCCTGGTTTCCTTTGGCTTTGGTGCTGTTACCATACTTTTGAGAAGTAAGGGTGCGTTTCTAGGTTGAATGTTGAATTTCCACTGAGTGGTACACATTGATTTCCCTTAAAGGGACATTGCTTGTTGCCGCCAATCCGTATCGAGTTAAAAAAACAGAACAAAATTACCTTCATTTAAAGAGTTCCCTTTCGGTGAAGCCCACTTCTGGGACCATCTTGTTCAGCACCACAAGGGTGGAGAGTATCGCTCCTGCCCCCCACCCTACCCCTTGGTCCCCGGGAAGGTGGCAGAAGGTGAAGTGCGCTTGCTCCCTCTGTGACATGCTGGGCCCTGGGGGCCTGGGCAGTTTGTCACTTCTGTAAGTGGAGTGGTGCGAATCGGTGGCATTTTTGGCCCATGGTGGAGGACTGGTGAACAAACCCAGGCGAGAGCCAGGTCCCTGAGGCCCGGTTTAGCGGCCTCTAGCACATGTGGCTATTTAAATTTAAATGAGTTAGAATGGAAAATTCAGTTCCTCGGTCACTCCAGGCCACGTTTGAAGTGCTCACTAATGACCACGTGTGGCCACTGGCCACTTTCTTAGACAGCACAGAGAACATTTTCCCCATCACACAAAGTTCTGTTGGACAGCTCGGGTTTCGATCCTTCAGAAGTACTTGCAAGTGAAGCAAGTCCCAAAGGAAAGTGTGTGTGGTCCCATAGCCTGACCCTCCTTCCCCAGCCATGCTTTTCCTGCACAGTTGGGAGAGGCACAGGAGCTCTGTCCCTTCGGAACAGCCAGAGGGCCCTGGGGAAACTGGGGAGAATGGTGTCTTTCACCCAAATAGCTGGGTTGGCTGTGAGTGTTCGAGAAAGTCCCAGGGTGCACGGAAAGCACTTTTGAGTCCAGCAGACTTTCGGCCTCCCCTTTCTCCCTGGAGATATTACAAACCTGTAAACGCCGCCTCTGGAGTGTGGAACTGCACTTCCACACTAAGTGCCTGCTTGCTCTGAGAGGCTTTGATTCTCCTCTCCCTTCCCTGTCGTGTCCTGTAGGACTTTAGCCGAGAAGTGGGATTTCACATTTCGCTTCGGGCTCCCGACTTCTCAACATTTAGCTCTTTTTCCCAAGCCCAGGAGAAAGTCTTTCTGGTTCCCTTTGTCCTCACCTTAATGTGCATGTTCATCCCCTCCCTCCAAGCCCCCAATCTGTACTGACTAGTCCAGATTTGTGGGATTAGGTACTTTTGGGTGGAGGGTCTTCTGCCCACTTGGTGGTCATGCCTGGGAGGGGTGATTTATCTCCCAGGATGGTGGTGCTGGAGTGGGCATGGATAAAGAGTGCACAGATGCTGACGGTGGGGGAAGGGTGAGCTGCGGGGGGTAGGCAGGAAGTGGTGCTCGCTGCCTGAGCGGGTCTCTTCTCCAGGGAAGCCCCAGCCTTTCTGGAAGGAATGCCCCTGGCCCCTGATGCGGGTAGCAGGTCAACTGAATGAGTCTGTTGAATTGATGCTTGCTGATTCCTTAAAAGGCTGTACTAAATTTGAATTTGGAAACAACTGCCTTGCCATGATTTTTGTTCCTGAAGGGCAGGCTTGTCTCAGCTGGCCAGGGCTCTCTGAGTAATCCCTTGGCCACCCATTTTACAGATGTGCAGGTCCAGGCCTAGGACAGTCTGGAGAGGGCTCAAGGGCTGGTGGAATTCTCCCTCAGGTAGCTCCATTCTTTACCCCAAACCTTGTGTCGAAGAGCTTGGGATGACCGAGAGAACACTAACTTGAGGGTGCCTGGATTTCTTTCCCCTTCTCAACCCTAAAATTTAACTCCTGGAAAGCTGACCTGCCAGGTTTTTTTTGTCCTAAAGTTATTCTGTCGCGAAGAACTCGAGGGCAGGGGCCAGAGTCCTGTTGCTCTTGACGTCCATCGTGGTTTCTAACACAAGGTTTTGCGCGTCACGAGCTTTGCCAAGTGTCTGCTAAATAGAAGTAACTAAGGCTGGATGTCTGTGTAACCAGTCCCTTCTAGTCTGGCAACAGATGCCTCTGTCGGGCTTGTGCACGTTCAAGAATCTCCAGAGACTGCTTCCCCTGCTCCCTGGAGAACTTAGGAGACCCTGGGCACACTGTCTGCACACCTGGCTGGCAGCACGTAAATAAATACCCTTGTCTGAGGCACCTCCCCTTGTAGTTTGGTGAGGGTCAGTCTTACCAGGAACCTGTATTTGCATAGCCACATGGTCTGCTTGGTTATGCCTAGAGAGTTTTCCGAGAGAGATGCATTGAACCCCTTCTCATCCTTTGATGATAACCTCGTGCCTCCGATCAGAGGGACCAGGGCAGATGGAGCCAGAAGAGGGCTGGGGGTGCTGACCGCTGGTTCAAAGACCAGGGCCTAAGGTGGCCCTTGGTGAGAGGTTCCGTCCCCTGGCTTTATCCATCCTGTTGTGGGCAGGCAGTCCTCGCTTTAGAGGATTGACACGGGGGACCTCGGCGCTTCCCCGTCTTATAGTCTGATTCAGTGGCTGCTTCTAAGAGCCCCCGATGGGGTCTGCTGGGGGAAAGTTCTGCTGAGGGTGTTTTATTTGGTCCTGTTTTGCCGTCACGCTGTAGGAGCGCCCAAGCACCGTTACCGTTTCCCGTTTGCACGTGTGTAGACCACGCTGCCGGCAGTCATCACACTAGGTCCAGGAGGACTTGGCAAAATCAATTTGAGCTGAAGAGGGAAAAAGACTCCTCAGCGCTTTTCCCTCCTGAGAGGGAGGGGAATTGTCTCATCAGAGGGAATTAGACGCAGTAGCCAAACTCCAGGCATAATTATACCACTTGGTAATGTGCGGATTCCCAGAGGAAAGGACATCTGTTGAGACGAATTCCCACCAGAAAAATCAGGGGAAATCTTACAGATAAACTTGTTATTAAAGACCTGCCTTCTGGGGCCAGACTTAGGGCAGGGTTCCTGGGAAGGGGGAAGGAGCTGACGAAGCAAGGGGCTCGAGTTGTCTGGAGCCTTTGGAACAAGGCCTGCTCTCTCTGCCAGGCGAGGGCTGCTTCAGTCCACACCCTGAGGGAGCAGCACTCTTCAGCGAAAAAGCAGCCCTCCAGGATGTGCTTGCCTGGCTTGCGGGGTGTAGGATTCCGGCCCTTTGGTGCCAAGCGCCCTCGGCCAGCTGGCCTGCAGAGAGGGCAGGGCCCACTGAGGCTCCGTGCCCAAGCCTGACTGTCCCCAGATGGCCCTCTGAGCCCTCGGACCGCTCCATCCACTGTCTTTCTGCTGACGTCCCAGAAATAAAATGGTTAACACTTTCCAGGGCAGGCCTGGAATCTTCCGCTTTGTTCTTGGCTTTGTTGGGGAGCCCCAGAGGTGCCTGCAAGTGGCAGTAACTGCGGCCGAGCCCCCGGGTTTGCCTTCAGCCATCGACTCTGGAGGGTCCAGCCAAGTGGCTTCCAAGCAGAGGGCAGTACTGGTGCCTTGAAAGGACTTGTTGGGATAAAGCTGCCACTGGGAAATTTGGGGGCATGGCTGCAGGCATGCCAGATTCACTCATTCCGAGAGAGTCCAAGTTTAACCTACCTGTCAGGTAACATGCTTAGCCAGGCACCCTTCCTAGGGAGACAGCTGGTTGCTTTTCTTCAGTTCTTTGGTGCTTACGGATGGAGAAGGCGTCCAGGTAGAGTAGAGGAAGGAAGGGGTGTCACCCTTGGATGTGGGATCAGCTCCGTGTGCTAATAATTTATCATGTCTTGACAGGTCAAAATAGTTGCCTGGGGCTCTGCATTAAGCACCGATTGCTTGCCTCCAATTAATGCAACTTGAAGGGCTGGTTGATTCGGTGACTTTTTTTTTTTTTTTTTTTTTTTTTTTTAAACATTGTGGCACAGACTCTGTTATTCCCCCATCTGATTTTAGAAGAGTCCACGTTCAGGGGCGTGTCCCTCTGCTCAGTGCATCAGCGCGCCGGGGCGGAAGAGGCTGAGCACTTGGACCTCGAGTCTGTTGGCCGAGTCTGTGGCGCGCCCTGAACGGGGGTGTGGAAGCTGAGGCTGGCGCCAGCCCCCGGGGCATTGCGCTGCCGCACTGGGGCTTTGGGCACAGCCTGCTGGCTGCCAAGATTACCCATCGCAGCTTCAGAACCTTCCTGTTTACTTTGGCCTCTGCAGCTTATTTTTGGCGCTTACGTTTCCCCCCTCTTCGATGGAGCTGTGGCCTTCCATTCTTTCACAATAGCTGCTTTGCCGCTTGTGTGCCCTGGGTTGGAACCCCATGTAATAAAAAATGCCAGGAGGTCGGCAGCGGTTTGAGCAGCTGGAGGGGAGAAGAGCAGCTTTGGAGGAGACGGTCGCGTGATGGAGGAGCTGGCACCAAGGAACCAAAAGCCGTTTTCCAGTACATTGTTGTTCCTCTTTTAATTACTCTTGGCTTTCACCTGTAACCCTCCCAGCCACTCAGGGATTCACTCCCTGTTTCCCAGGGCAGAAACCGGTCGAGGAAGGCAGAGGCCGATGCATATGGTGAATACAGCACGCGAGGGGTATTGTCAGTTTTGTTTGGGCTTGTGTTGGTCGAACGTTCTCCATCGGCAGCACTATTCAAATAGAGGCTTGTGGCTGGTTTTGAATATTCCGCGTTTTTCCAGACATTTAGTCCTTGCTCTCTAGCTTTTGGTGAGGTCTTCCCACTTGAGTGTTCCATCGGCACCTGGGATTTATCAGCACATCTGTCTCCCCAAATTTCCCCACTCCCGGCCCTCACTGGCGTCATCACGCCCGCAACCTGCCTTTGGAGTTACTTGAATCTCCTCGCCTCTCCTCCACCCTTAGGCCTTGCCTGCTCTCCCACTGCAGGCTCCAGTTACCGCTTTTCTCCGCGCCACTCCCTCTGATCGCCTCCTGGTGGGTTTTGTTGTTGCTGTTTGTTTTTTCTTTCTTGCCTTCAGTCCAGATGTACACAGACTGCCGGAGTACTTTTACGCACGTATTTTCCCTCATTTACCCTCCACTTACAGTTGGTCATCTCCGTTGTGTCACATCTAAACGCTCCATGCAGCCCCCTTACCCCCTCCGTGTACCTGTCCTTAACTCGTCACCACTCTTTTCCTGTGGGGGACCCCAAAGGGACTGTCATCTTGTGCCAGGGGAGTTCCTTCTGTCCTGTGTCTCGCACCTGGCTTGCTAAGTTCCCAGAGCCCTCGTGGACTTTTCCATACGTCAGATCCACCCCTTTCTTACTGGCCGCTTTGGCCCTCCCATTGCAGAAAGCACGACTTAGAACTCGCTGATCTGAAAGGCCCTTGGTTAAATCAGTCCAGTATTATTGCTGCCTCGTGTACTGGGGCTCCGAGCGAGAGATTAAAAGGACCGACAGGATGTGGTCTCTGCTCTCAAGCTTCCCAGGGTCCTTGGGGAGATGGCGGCAAACAGCTGAGGAGAACAGGCCAGGCAGAAGTGGGTGCTGAGGGCTGCACACGGGGTTCCGGGAAGATTCCGCGGAGACAGCTGCTTTCCAGTGTGGCGATCAGGAAGGGCTTTGGGGAAAGTAGCGCTTGAGTCAGGGCTGGGTAGAATTTTGATAAACATTGAGATGAGTTCAGGGCACCCCAGACTGAGGGGCTGGATGGAATGAAGGTGGACAGGAGTGGACAATTCGGACAGCCAGCTGTTTAGTTGTGCCAGAACCGCGAGTGTGGATTTCCTAGAGCCTTGGAGACACACCGCCAGCGTTGTCACAGGGTATTCCTGTGGGGATGCTGACACGTATGCCTAGGTGCAAGATGCGTTCTGACCTCAAAAGGGCTTAAATATGGGGGCGGGGGGCAATAAAACAAAACAGAACCCTGAGCCTCTTGGGCTTGAGGAAGTGCAGAGATGGACGATGGGAGGTGTCTGGAGGAGTGTGAACTTTATTCCAGGGAGTGGGGAGCAATCAGAGCTTTAGGACAGGGGAACCACGGGGTCTCTCCGGCCTGTTGTCATCCGAGGGAGGCAACAGTCCACGGTGGCAAGCTCATCCAGAAGTGTGGGCAGCGGGCCCTAGAGAAGAGACGGGGGCGGGTGGGATTGTGGCCATAGGGACGTCCGTGTTCTCTGAGCGCACTTGGCGAGAAAGGGTCGAAAGGGGCAGCGGCGGAGCTTTCTGATCTGGGCCCCAGGTGGGAGCATTGGGCGCAGGCAAGTTTAGTTTGGGCAGCGTGGACTCTAATCCACTGGTCGGAGCCGCGCCCGCCTTATCTCAGCACTTAGTAACAAGTGTCCACTTGGCCCCTGTTTTATTTTGTAACATTCTCGTATCCAATACTAGGCAGAAAGGACTGTTTATCTGGGGAGGTTTTTCAGAATCAGAGTGCCTGTTTACAGAAGGTTCCTTGTCAGGGCCTTTGTCCGAGATGTTGAGACTGCCCTGAAGTTCTGTGGCTTTACGTTCAGTGGAGTGGAACTGGCACGGCCTGCCTTACATTTCGGGCACGGCGGCAGCGTGTGCACAAAGGGGAGCAGGGCCCGTGAGGCTGCAGGCCCACCAGGCAGCTTCATGCCCGCCGCACCATCCTCGTCGAGAGCCACTGTGTGGCCTCGAAACCTGGAAGGTGGTGTTGTCGCTGGTGTAGGTGGCAGGAAAGGGGCTCTGTTCTCCAGGTGAGTGAGAACCGCCTGAGCAGGCCCCGGGGCTGCCTGCTCCTTGCGCGCTAGCTGAGCCACCCTGGATGTGCGTCTCCACAGCTCCCTCTCGGGACCTCAGTTTCCTCATCCGTAAAATGAGGCAGTTGGACCATACAGTGGTATGGCGCGAGGTCCTTGTGAGGATGCCAGCTGCAGCCACGGTCCTTGCCCCAAGACGGTTTCTGATAGTGACATGTGATATGCTGATGCGCGGCCCTGGGGGTGGGCTGGTGCTTTCAGACCGCATGGTCAGGGAAGGCTTCTCAGAAGAGGTGACAGTGGAGACCTCGATGACAAGGAGCCAGCTGTGGGTAGGTCTGGGGGAAGGACGGGAAGGAGCTTGGCTCATTTGAGGAGCAGCAAAGAGGCCTCGCAGCTGGCACAAAGCTGTGAGGGGAGATGGGCACGGGACCTTGTGTGGGCTTGGTGGTGGATAGATACGGGTAAAGCATTTAGGGCAGCGCCTGGTGCTCTGTAAACACCCCCGGAGCTGTTTATGCTCTTATCAGTGTTCGGATGCATGTCGCAGGGGTAGCAAGGAGGCCAGCACTGAGAGTGCCCTACGGGAGTTGGGGCAGCACAGCTTGCAGTTCCCTGCTTGGGGCTTTGTGTTGACCCATCCCTGCCTCTTTCTCCCTCCAGTGCACTGTCCAGGTCAAGTTAGAGCTGGGTCACCGCGCCCAACTGCGGAAGAAGCCCACCACGGAGGGGTTCACCCACGACTGGATGGTGTTTGTCCGCGGTCCCGAGCAGTGTGAGATCCAGCACTTCGTGGAGAAGGTGGTGTTCCGCCTGCACGACAGCTTCCCCAAGCCCAAACGCGGTGAGTGGCCTCGCCCTGGCTTCGGGGTCCCCTGGGGCCGAGTACCCGCCACACTAACCCATTGGGCTTCACTCCTCGCGAGGCTGACTGTCACCTTTTCCCCAAGGAGCAGCAGCTCGGAGGCCAGACTCGTGTCTCCTGCCGGTTGGTGAGCCTGTGGCCTTTCACTGGTGTTTCGGTGGCCCTTCTCTGTCCTTTCTCCTTTGAGCTTAGAAGCTGCTTTCTCCTTCTGTTGCCGAGTTAATTGTAGGAAAAACCGAAAGGACAGTGTTGCCTGTCCTCTTGAGTCATTATTTAGATTTGGGCTCTGAGAAGCATCCCAAGAATGTAGCCAGTTCCCTTTAGCCTGAGTGGATGGGACGAGTGACTGAAAACCAGCTGGTGAGTAATCGGGAAATCGCCTTCTGGGCCTGTGTGTGGCTCGGGATGCCATTTCAAGAATCCATCGTACGTGGGGCCAAACAGTTAAAGGCGCTTACTCCCCATTCTTGCCTCTTCCCTGTCTTCCTTCCCCGCTTCCCGCTCAGATG
This sequence comes from Cabassous unicinctus, assembly GCA_029593785.1. NCBI lineage: Eukaryota > Metazoa > Chordata > Mammalia > Cingulata > Chlamyphoridae > Cabassous > Cabassous unicinctus. The sequence goes on along the minus strand of JAQZBX010079445.1, from coordinate 4,713 downwards.
GCCGATTGGTAAGCAGAGCGGCTGCCGTGATTACCCATGGCACACTGGGCCTGGCCTCGTGGAGGATGCACTCTGGTGGGGCAGAGAGGCGGGGACTCTCCCAGGGTATGGGGGTTGAAGAAGACTTCCCAGGGCAGGGAATTCTTGGCAGGGAATTGGGGAATGAGATTGTTGGCAGTTTTATGAGCTCTGTGGGGCCTGGGGCTGTACCTGATTTTGTTCCCATGGTAGCCCCAGTATTAAGCAGAGGACCTTCTGGCACATCACAGAATTGCGTAAATATTTCTAGAGTGAGGGCGCTGATAAAGGTATGGGGGCTTGCTGCTAGTGAAGTGCTTCAGGGTCGGGCAGGCCTCTGTCTGCCCCCGTCGCCCCTGCTGGGCAGCTGGTCCTTCTGCCCTGTGGGACAACGGCTCTGGTGGTCAAGTGAGCTGAGCTGTGAGCATGTGTGGCTCCTGCCGCGGGGCGGCCTCAGGCTGAGGCCAGAGCGCCAGCCCCTTGCCTGCCGGGTGCTTACTGCTTGGTGGGGAGCTGATGCGCGTTGGGGAAGCCGAAACTCCTGGTCCAGCGTGGAGTTGACTTGAGATTACTTGTGGCGTAGTGGCTGTTTCTTTCTCTTCTGGTTTCTTCCCTTATCCTTCATTGGCTATTCCTTCTCTTCCTCATTTCTCCTCTCCCCAGATCTTCACTTTCTTTCCTTCCTTCCTTTTAAACCTCTTGGAAGATAGCAGGTATGATTTCTGATAACAGCAGGTGTTTGTGAAGCTCCTGTTACTCATAATAATAATGCACACCATTCATTAAGCACTCACTGCTAGCCACTTTATAAGTGGAAGATCCCATTTCCTTTCCACCACCACCCTCTTACAGATGTGAACGCGGGCTCAGAGGGGCCGCGTCCCTTCACTTAGGTGCCGTCTGCAGTTGCTTCCGTGCCATGGCGGCACGTTCAGTCTGCCTTCCTCTTCTCTGCTGAGGGCCCCTTGGCTTTCCCTGGCAGCCTTCCCCTAAAGTGAACCTTTGCCATCTCCCTCCCACCTTATCCTCTCATCTTATCTCTGTTCACGGAGCTCTGGGATAGTTTTCACCCACTTTTTCCCCCTACTTAAAACCAGAAGCGTTTATTATTTTACTCAGTTCCTGTGGGCCAGCAGCCTGGGAGCAGCTTAGCTGGTGGCTCTGCCTCGGAGTTTCTTCTGTGGTTGCCCTCCAGCTGTCAGCTGGGGCTGCGGTCACCTGGAGGGGTGACGGGGTTGCTTGGTCCCCTTCCACGGGGGTTTGCTCACGCATCCAGCAAGTTCCTACTGGCCGTGGGCAGGAGGCCTCAGCTCCTCACCCCGTGGACCTCTCTGTGGGGCAGCTGGTGTCCTCCAGTCATCCATGAAAGAGGGAGCCGGGAAGAAGCCACGGTGCCTTTTATTCTCCTGTCTTGGAAGTCACACACTGTCCCTTCTGCTATATTCTATCAGAAGAATTTTCATCCACTTTTATTTTTTTTCCTCTGAGCCATCTTTTTTCCCATCCACTTTTAAGCTGCTCGTTTCACCTTCGTTCTCTACCTTGTCAGTAACAAAGCTGCCACTAGGTGTCCTGTCAACGATCCGCATTTGTCCAGCGCTCGCGCTGTGCTGTGCGCTGCACTCTGTTCCTTTAGCTCTCGTGACATCCCTAACCTGCTTGAGGTGGCAGATGACTGAGGCTCACTCTCCTGAAGTACCAGCTTGTAGGCAGGGTTTCAATTGTAGCTGAATGCATTTTGTTGCAAAATCTGTACCACAGATAAGCCAGTCAGAACACTAAATGTATCAAATAGTAGATACCCAGTTAGCTATTTCTTGAGTGGAATAAAACAGATGGGTTCCTTGCCAGTTGTCAGGAAGAACGGATCAGGTCCTACAGTGTGAGTGAAATTCTTAACGGATTTTAGCCTTTGAAATTATACTTTACGTACTTAAGAGTATTTTTTTTACCCAACTATATGCACACATAAATGAAATAGAACAGATTGGAAAGCTGCAGTTTTCCATCTCTTCACCAGTCATCCCACCCCAGGAGCAGACTTATTTTTAACCATTTCTGGATTTTATTCTTCTGGTTCTTCTTCCTTAATACCGGCTAATATGCTTGCCCTACTTATTTCTTGATTTTTCAAATTTTAACAATATGTATTTACTCATCAGCATGATAGATTAGCATCCATCTTAAAAACTTCCCTTTCTCCCCATCCTCTCCTCTAAATGTTTGATGGCTAAATGATTTGGTTTTGGCATTACTTATCTTTGTAACTCCGAATGACGAGGAAAATCTCTTTATCCCCGAATCCTCCGAGAAATACCTCCGTGTCTCCTTTCAAGCAAATCCCTCTCTGGCTGCCCAGTCTCAATTGCAGTTTCTTTGCTCAGTCCTCAGAGACACCTTAGCTCCTTTTCTATTCCTCTTTATTTTTCTCCTTAGTGTCATCTTAGCACATTTTATGTGTCACTTATCTTGTGCATCTTCCCCCAGCAAGTAAGGGAGTTGTGTTTGTTTTGTTTGCTGTTCTGTCCCTGGTGCTGACAAGGGTATAGTGGGTGCTTCCTAAATATGTGTGAGTGAATGAAGGGATTCTTTCACCCCGTCAGCTTTTGCCAGTGTTTTCCAACTCTGCACTTAGGAAAACGAGGACGGAACAATTCTGTCTTTACTTAAACTTTCTGCACCTCTCCTTTTGGGAAGACACCTGACATTGTTGAGGCTGTTGGACTAAAACCGAGACTTCTGCTCCCCAATCACAGGTTGACCCCGAAAGATGGAAACCAGTAAACAGGATTGACTCTTGATTCGGACCATTTGCTGTCAGGCTGGTTGGGATGCCAGGATTTCTTCCTACTCTGTCTGTGTCATGAAACCTGGGCCACTCAAAGGAGAATGCTCTTGGGGGTCAAAGTCAGATGGGTTCTTTTATTCTCATTCTTGGTAAAAATTCTGCCCTGTTTTAGTTTGCTTCATGTTTGGACTATGAAATTTTTTTTTTTTTAAGCAGTTTTATCCGTATGTTCTGTGGTCCATCCATTGTGTATAGCCAGTGGCTCTCAGTATAATCACAGAATTGTGCTTTCATCATGCACAATGAATTTTAGAACATTTTCATTTCCAAAAAGAAAAGCCCTTTATCCCTTATACCCCCCTCTTATTGACACTTAACATTAGTGTGGTACCTTTGTTACAGTTGATGGGAGAATATTAATATATTACTATTCATTGTTCACTGTAGTCCACAGTTTGTATTAGGTGTATTTTTTCCCGAATACCACCCTGTCATTAATACCTTGTAATAGGAACGTGCATTTGTTCTAGTTCACACAAGAACATCATTTTACTTGTACTGTTAACCACATTCATCGTCCACAACAGGGTTCACTATGCTATACAGTCCCATGTTTCATCGTCTGGCTTTCCTTTTAGTGACATACATGACCCAAAACATGCCTTTTCAACCACAGTCACACACACGTATCAGCGCTGTTAATTACACTTGCAATAATGTGCTGCCATCACCTCTATCCATTTCCAAACATTTACGATCAACCGTATTACAAATTCTGCACAAATTAAGCATCAGGTCCCCAATCTCTACCCTCGTCCTGTCTTCTGGTGACCTGTATTCTAGATATCGGGCTCTAGGGACTTTTTGAATACCCTTTGGGGCTGCTGTTTTTTTGTTTTTTTTTCCCCCTTGCGTTGTGTATCTTCATTGTACTTTCACTTTTTTCCGCATCTGACTCTGAATCATTTTATGTATTCTGTGGAGTTTGTTTTCCCCCTGGTCGCTCTGTCTTCCTTCTCTGATCTGGACTGGCTCCTCCCAAGGCCTCTTTAGCCGTCGTCCTGGGACTTGCCTTGACTGCTCTCCTGGGGGACTTGTTTATCACCCTATGTTTTGGTTTATTCTCTTGTCTTACTGGAGTGATTTCTCAAATCGTTTCCTAAGAAGCCAGTTACCTGAGACATTTGAGAGAAGGGTATGGAAAATAAACTCTGAATCCCACGTGTTTGAAAATGCCGTTATTCTGCGCTCACACTCGAGTGGTGCTTTGGGCTTTGAAAGTGTTGTGTCATAGTCTCATGCTGTTGGGCTCTCATGCTACTTCAGATGACCTGTTTTTCTCTCTAGAAGCTTTTAGGATGTCTTTCGTAAGTGTTTTCTGGGTCTTTTTTGGCTCATTGTGTTGGACATTTGGTGCCCTTCATTTTAGCCCTGGAGAGTGTTCTTCTATTTACTTGACAGTTTCCTTCCATCTGTTTATTTTCTCTGTTTTTTCTTTCTGAGATGCTTGTTACTGACCTTCTATGCCTAAGTCTTTTCATCTGTAAAGTGGGAATACTTGTACTGGCCTCAAGGTTGTTGTAAGGATTCGCTGAGTTACATACACGTATAGAGCACTGAGAGCATGCTTGACACAGGAGCTCCTTGATGAACGCGAGCTGCTCTTCAGCGGGTGTTCAGTCTGCTGCACTGTTTCTTCACATCTCATCTTTTTAAAAAAGGTGTCTTTTTGCTCTGCATTTGGGAGATTTCCTTGACATTTTTTTCTAGTCTTTCTATTGAAGTAAAAAGTAAGTGCTGTATTTATAATATCTAAGAGTCCTTCTTGTTCTCCCATTTTCCCTTTTGAAAATATCTTTATTTGATAGGTATAGCTACTCAAAACTGAGGACCCCGACTCTAGTGTT
>JAQZBX010079444.1:0-13984 GCA_029593785.1 Cabassous unicinctus | reverse complement strand
TGAAAATTAAGAGAATGGGGATAGGGATGGAGCTGGGAGAGGGGATGCCCTTGTGGCGGCTGCAGGAGCTGCCAGTAGAGCTGGGCCTGCAGTTTCTTCACAAAATAATTGATGGCATTTGTGGCCAGGCTTATCCTCTCCACCAGGATTATCACAGTGTTTGCAATGTAACAGAATGGCTGCATGTCCTGGAAGATAATTACCAAATTTTTCAAAGCTATAGTTGGTAAAAATTTACCTGATCAAGAGCTATTTCAGCAGTTGAATCAGTTGAATTCATTTCATCAAGACACTATCTTGAAATGCTTGAAAAGTAGGAAATATGAAATCAAGCAGGCTCTGCTAGGAGAAATAGTTGATACTTCCTCTGCACAGCTGCAGGATTTTGATTGGCAGTTTAAGCTTTAAGCTTGCGCTTTCTAGTGTCAAGATTGCTACATTCCAAATGCCACTTTTAAACCTTCATCTAGATGTAAAAGAAAATGGTGAAGTCAAACCATATTCTGTTGAAATGAGTAAAGAAGAGCTGCAGAATCTAATAAATTCCTTGGAAGCAGCTAATAAGGTAGTCCTGCAGTTAAAATAACTGGAAAGACGAATACCAGCACTCTCAGATTTCATTGCCACAATGATATGCAGAGCGAATACTGTGTGTTCAGAAAAGCTACGACATATTTTGCCAAGCTGAGAAAGCAACAGTGATGAGATTACAAAGATAAAAATTTATCAACTTCCATAAAGAACAGGAAATTACATGGTTGACAGGAAATGCATAAAAAAATGAAGTATAGATGGAAAAGCTATAGTAGCAGTTTATATTTTCATGACTGTTTTGCCCCATTTATTAAATATTTGAGAAATCTTTGTAGATGTACAGTTTCATTGAAAGCAAAGAATATGTTCTAAAGTAATGTAACATACAAAGCACAAATATACTTGAATATTGCTTAAAGAAGTAGGTGACTAGCAAGGCCATGTATACAGATACATAATTATTAATTTGTGGTATTTTAAAAAATAAGTTTTTAAAAAATTGATAAGCTGCATATATAACTCAGGATATTCCATATTTCATATTTCAAAGGAAAGATTATAAAATACAAAATTTGTTAGAGAAAGAAGCTCTTCTTCAGACATGAACAAGGAGAAAATACTGTAAATTTGTGTGAACAATTCTCTGTGTGTGAATTCCAGAAATGAAAATCTTATACACAGGAAAGAATTAAAATAATACTATTGCTTCTTTAGTTCTGTATCTGATTGGGCGAATATGTTCGATAAAAAGAAGAGATGTCATTGTTTGGTGTATATATTACTATTCAAGTATCAGCTAAGACTATATATAGGCCCATTTTTATTATAAACTCTTAATGTTGAATTTAACGATTTTGAATGTTAACTTCATTGGAAAGCAAACCATTTTTAACTTCAATTAACCTAAAAATCAAGCATTCTGAACAAATAAAGAATGTTATACTTTAAAAATATATATATACAGGGCATATATATATATTTTCCACCGTGACATAGATTTGACTCATATTTCAAAGAACAAAAATGTATTTTAAAAATAGAGCAGGGATGTAGATGTGGCTTAAGCAGTTGATTGCCTGCTTCCCACATGGGAGGCTCCCGGGTTTGGTCCCCGGTACCTCCTAAAATCAAAAACAAGCAACAAGCAACAAGCAAACAAACGAAAAAACCAATTCAGAGGAGCCAATGTGGCTCAGTGTTTGAGAGCTGGCTTCCCACATACGAGGTCCCAGGGTTCAATTCCCGGTCCCAGCTCCTCCAAAAAAAAAAAACCCCAACGGGGCCTAAATCACACATATGTGAAAATGTAGAAACGTGTAACAACAATGATCAGAGTGTTTTTAAAAGTTTAATATTCAACTGATTTTTGTTGTTGTTGGTAAAGTTGTTTAAGTTTATATAGCACTATTTTTTTTCAGATTTTAAAACTTTTTTGTGCATATGTAAAATAAAATCATTAGAAAAATATTGGCGCTCTGATTAACTACATTTTACAGCCTGCATGACACCTTGCACCAACTTTGCTTTTACTCTAGATTCGCTGTTGTCCTACCCAGCTTCTTCCTTCACCAACAAGCACGGTCTTTTCCTTCCCTGTCAGCCACACAGGCAGATGGGATAGGCCTTCCTTGCCAGGAGTACTCAATTATTTGATGTGAAAAAGGGCAGCAGAGTCTTCTAAACTTGATCCAACCTCTTTGCATCTTAAAAAGCTAACAGCTAAAAGAAGTAAAATAAAAAGATGATGCCTGTGAAACGTACAGTATATTCCTCATTCTGATTTGCCTTGTTGCTTCTCCTGTTCAATCGTTTCTTTGAAGGCCGTGGATTTTTTCTCTTGTGTTTCTGTCTTCTTCAATTTCAGCTTCTATCTCAGCTGTATTGGCTTTGTCAGACATGGTTGTAGAGGAAGTGGAGAGAAGCACACGAGTGAGTGAAGTCTGGTTTGCTCAGTGCTATCCAGCACTATTTTGAACGTATGCGTAGTAATGTCTATTTGCAACTGTCAATAACTAGAAAACTTAAACTATTAAACTATATATAATTCCCACAGGCTGTCTTTAGAGCAGGAAGTTTTATTTTTTGGTGTTGAAAATGGCAAAATGGCCATATATAAAATTTTTAAAGTGATAAGCAGGAAGTAGTAGGTGGTCCATGGAACTTTCTTCTTCATTCTCACAGATTGAAATGATCTGAGCATCAAAGAGATTGAGGGGAAGTGGGTGTGGCTCAATCGATAGAGCTCCCGTTTACCATATGGGAGGCCCCAGGTTCGCTTCCCGGGGCCTCCTCGGGAGGGCAGGCCAGCCTGCGAGGCGCGGTGGGCTGATGCAGCGGGACCTCACAGCAAGGGGGAGATAAGCAGACACGGAGAAAACACACAGCGAATGGCCACAGCAAGCACAAGCAGCAAGGGGGGGATAAATAAATAAATAAATAAATCTTCAAAAAAAAACAACAACAAAGAGATTGAGAACCCCTGGAATCCCGTTCCAAGGCTCCTTTCACCTGCCCCTCCTAAAGCCCTCAATCAGGACATATCCTGGACTGTACCAAAAAATCCGCCCTTAGTAACAGGGTCTCCAAAGAAATAAAGGATCAGACAAAGAAGATAAAGCTATGTTAAACTTCCTCCCACCCCATTCCAGTTCTCATCCATAATCTCTCTCTTACATCACACCCCTACATTTGCGTATACACATCCAGATGACACACACAATAAGATAATGTACACTAAGAGGAACAGAGCTAAAAATACAGAAGAAAAAGAACTTGGGGAAATAAATGACTCATTTTCAGGTCCTTCCATAATACCCAGATCTAAGACCTTGTATCTTCAATCTCCGTTGGAGGAGATGGAGCAATATATCAAAACAACCTTTGTGGAGATATGACCAATCACATTTGAAAACAATTGCCAATAACTGCACCATTAAAGTGCCAAATTACGTAACTCCCACAGGCCATCTTTACAACAGGAAGTTTTATTTTTCTGTGTTGCAAATAAGGTAATATTCAATTTAATGAGTGTCTAGTAGTTGCATTCTTAATCCACAGCATTGGAATTACAAGCAAATTTTATGAGAATCTATGATCTAATTTGTTGTCCTTTATGTTTTATATTATTTAAGAGAAAAAGGCAACTCTGTTTTTTAGTACTCTAGCAAATTCAAAAGTTGATTTTCTTATTGTGGAGAAGCTATCATGCTTACATGACATTTATGATAAAATTAGATTTCATAGTTTTTGTGGCTTTTTGCACTCAAGTAAAATTAGATTTCCTTATATGTGGAAAGGAAAAATTTTAGGAAGGAAATACATCAGAATATTAACAAAATTAAATAATTGCACACAAATTTTCTGCAAAGTATATACACTATTTTGAAACTTAAAATATGTCTTTAAAAATCAGAGGGGAATGGGGGGAAGATTATCATTTAAAAAGGCATGAAATAAAGGACATTTTGTTTGAACCAACAAATCCAAGAACTAGATATAGCTCACCAATAATATTTTACTGACAACTACCCAAGTCTTCCTTAAATTGGAATAATTCCTGGTCAGCTCTGAGACACTAGGGGGCAGTGGTTCCCTGGGAACTGCCTTGGCCAACCCCTCAAGTTGCTCAGCCTGAGCAAGTTGCTTAGCTGTGTGATATGTCTCTAATTTATCGCCACTGACCTTGGGAGATTTGCTTCTTAAAAGCGCTTTTATGCTTTGATTTTTTGAAGACACCAGTTCTGTGAATAAAACTGGGGTCAAGAACTTGGGTGAAAAGATGGGAAATAAAGACACGTAGCAACAATTTTCCATGTGATGAGTTACCTACCCTGTGGAGCATTAGGAAATTCTTGGATTCTGGCTGGAAAAGCTGGAATTTGAAAAGCTGCCAGAGAAGGGTTCAAGCTTAGTTGACCTGAGCTAACATAGCCGTGATGCAGTCAATGGCCCAGGAGGGAGACCACAGACCAGTGTCTGAGAAGAAAGAATGCTTCTCTGTGCCGGGCAACTTTATGGTGAAGCTTCTAATCTCTCTTTAGCTTTTCTGCCTCCCAATCCTCCTATGATTCCTGGTCTCTAAACATCCTGACTAAAACTTCTGCCCTGGTGAGCATACTTCAGACAATGCCTAATAATATCCAATATTTGCTTGGCTATTTCCAGTTTACAAGTGCTTTGAATTTTATAAAGCATTTTCTTGTACGGTTTTCATCCATGATTTGAAATGGATTGACTTTTTTTTTTTTAAACAAATCAATTCTATTGATACATATTAATATAGCATACAATTCATCCAAAGTGTACAATCAGTGGTATTTGCTATAATCACTTAGTTGTATGTTCATCACTTCAATCATTATTAGAGCATTTTCATCATTTGAATAATAATAATAGAAAACAAAAAACAAACAAGGAAATTCCTCATCTCTCAGTCTCTCTATGCTTACCCCACTGTACATAGCTGCTGTTTCTGGCTATTCTATCCAAAATGTATAAATAGTGGCTTTTAGTATAATCATAATGTTGTACATTCATCATCTCAAAAATTTTAGAACAATTTCATTACTCCGAAAAGAAAGACTCCACCCCGCTTAGCATTCTGTCCTCAGATCTACATAACCACTAATCTCCTTTCATCTTTATAAATTGATTTATATTTACATTTTATATAAATGGAATCATACAATATGTAGTACTCTGTGTCTGGTCTCCTTTACTTAGTATAATGTTTTTTTTTCTGATATTAACATTTTGTAGTATTAACCTACATTTGTTCAGCTTCAAAGAAAAACAGTCATTTCACATAATAGATTTATATTTCACATAATAGATATAGTTCATAATAGGGCAATCATGCAGTATTTGTCCTTTTATGTCTGGCTTACTTCACTCAATATAGTATCCTCCAGATTCATCCATGTTGTCATGTTTCATGACTTCATTTCTTCTTACCGCTGCATAATAGTCCATCGTGTGTATACTTCACAGTTTGTTTATCCATCCATCAGTTGATGGACACCTGGGTTGTTCCAACTTTTGTCTATCGTGAATAATGCCGCTGTAAACATCGGTGTGCAGATATCTATTTGTATCTCTGCTCTCAGTGCTTCTAGGTATATACCTAGTAATGGTATTGCCAGGTCACATGGCAAGTCTATATTCAACTTCCTTAGGAACTGCCAAGCAGTCCTCCACAGTGGCTGTACCATTCTATGTTCCCACCAACAGTGAATAAGCGTTCCTATCTCTCCACATCTTCTCCAACATTTACAGTTTTCTGCCTTTTTAGCTGTCAGTCTAACAGGTATGAAAGGATATCTCATTGTAGTTTTGATTTGCATTTCCCTAATCACTAGTGATGTTGAACAGTTTTTCATGTGTTTCTTTGCCATTTGTTTTTCTTTGGACAGTTGTCTTTTCAAGTCTTTTCCCCATTTTTAAATCAGATAGTTTGTCTTTTTATTGTTGAGTTGTATGATCTCCTTACATATCATGGATATTAAACCCTTATCAGATATGTGATTGCCAAATTTTGACTCCCCACTTTAATGACTTTTTTTATTGGAAAGAAGAACTCCACTGTAGTGACCAAAGCTAATATTTAAAACCACCGACTGATTGGGACAGAGTACCAATTACATGGCATTAGCCTAGCAACATCCACCGAGTCTGTCCTTGAAGGCCGTGTTGTAAGCAGAGTGGAAGTGTGAGAATCTCCCTTATCAGAGCTCAGCACTGAATTCCTTTCTGAGCTCTGTAGAAGCACTACAGAAGCATTTGCCATTCAAAGACTTTCAGAGGCATCCATGCACATCAAATTAGCAGGGAATATTTGTGAGACAAATGACCCTAATTTTCAATGTGGTCTGGAGGCCTTTGTAGCTGTGAAGAATTCTTTTGTTTGCCATAGAGATTTATTAGGAAAAGTTGCCTTCTTAAACCATTATTTGATAAGCCACAAGATGTCTAAACCCTGCAGTAAAAGCTCTCCAAAGGAGCATTTGCTACATAGTCTTTCTGGCATGTGTGATTTGCATACTGAATATAAAATGCTTGAAAATGTAGTTGGGATTCTTTTGTTCTACTTTTTGTGATCAATTTTGCTATTCTTATTATATGAAATGGCATTTGTCTACAGGATAACAGGGTTCAATTCATGATGGCTTATCTTTTGGCCGCCAACCAGGATTGATTGGGTTGTTAAGTCAGGGTTGTTTTCCTGTTTTGTGGTTTAGGAAACAGTCTGAAATAAGTTAATCGACTTTGTTCAAAGTTTAAGTAAGGGGCAAAGCAGGTTTTCTAATTTTAAATTTGAACTTCTTTTCTTTATAATACTGCTTTCAAAATATCTGAGTGCACTAGGGAAATCCTCTTCCCAGACCAATTTTGTTTCATCTCTCTGTGGTGGATTTGGTGGCTACCATCTTCCATTGTGAACATAAAGAATTAAGACCCCGAAAGGATTTGGTATTCTCAGTGCTGAGTGAGGGGCTTCTCACTTATACCTTGCTGGGTAAAGCTGGTCTCCAAGTAGATGGCTGCAGCAGTGGCTTTCACGTGCTGAGTGCCGACGGTGTGCTGGGTCCAGTAGGAAACCAGAAGGTGCCCTTCTTTTTGTCTTGGCTCACACCAAAGACAAAAGAGGATAAAATAAGCAACTGACCAAATGGTTTAATGTGAAGCATGGGGAGTTGTTGTTTAATAGAAACCATATTAGCAGCAAAATAAACCAGAGCAACTTGAACACATTTTATAAATTTAAACAAAATTTAAAGTTAAAAGTAGGTCAATCAGGGGGCGGATGTGGCTCAAATGGTTGGGCGTCCATCTCCCATGTGGAAGGACCTGGGTTCGATCCCCGGGACCTCCCGGTGGGGAAAAAAAAAAAAAAAGTAGGTCAATCAAATGGTAGTTTGTAAGGCTAGAATTGGCAATTTCTCTGCACATTTTCAAGATGATTCTCTCCTTTGGATCAGCTGTTCTTTTCCACCTTCTTTTGCTGTGTTTCTGTGGCATCCCCAAAATATATATTCCACTGGCCTTAAAATATCTGACCCACCATTTATCATTAGACTTTTAATAAACTGTTGTCTCTTTCACATTCCTCTTTTAACAAGTAAATATCCCACAGAAAGGTAACACATTGAGTTCTTAACACAGGGATGGCAAAATCTAGGCAAGCTCCCTGGCATGCTCCCAGTCTACCGCAGGTGTTGCTTATCTCTCATAGCATGCTTTCTCATGGGGTCTGGAGTTATCCTTAGAATCCTCAGCACAGTGCTGCTGGCAGCCTATGTAAACTAATTAAAGTTGGTATCCCTACCTTAGCAGTGTAGTCTGAATGAGTTGATGATATATATCCCCTTGGACAGGATCCTAGAAACCAGGAAACCATGGATGATAAGAGCAAATGGAGAGGAGCTATTAAAGGCAAGATTGTTTTATATGGCAATTTTGCCTTAGGCTCTTTGCCCAATACTATTTTTCTTTTCTTTTCTTTTCTTTTTTTTTTTAGATACCAGGCCAATCCCCAGGATCTCTATGTGGAAAGCCAGTGGTTGCCACATCGGCTTCCCTGAGTTGGTTTTTTCATTTGTTTTGCTTGTTGTTTGTTTTTGTTTTTAGGAGGCACCTGGGACCAAACCCCGGACCTCCCATGTGGGAAGCAGGCGCTCATCTGCTTGAGCCACATCTGCTCCTGCCCAATACTATTTTAGTAAGAGAAATAAGAAATCAGGGTGGCTGACCTACAAAATGATATTTTAAGGAAAATTTACTTTAAAATAGTGGAATGTTTCCGGCTTTCCTAAGCAGGTAACAATCTGTCTCCAAATAGCTCATCCATCAAGTTTCACACACCATGCAAATACTACCAAAAAACCAATCGATTCTTTAATATTTTTTCCCAATTGATTCTTTTGTGCACTTTTAGGTTTTGTTTTCACTACTTGTCACTGATAGGTGTGGCCATTGTAATTTTTATTTTCAGACATGCCATCTTGAAGCCTGAAGGTAAGCCCCAAGGTGTTGATTTGAGAATTGACTGTGATAGGCTGGCAAATTATATATGGTTTTGGAAGGTATATTCCAAAGAGAGTGGTCATTGTTACTTGTATAATCCATCAGCATTAGCTTTGAGAAGAATGAACTCTTTCTTCTGGTCTCTAGGGTCATTCCTTGGACTAGGGCTGGCTCCTCAAGTCATTCCTTTGCTGATTTTTTTTTTTTTAAATCAGCCCCAGACTTGATCCATCAGACATTGATCCATCTGCATTTCCTCTGTTGTTCTCCCCTGTGGCTTCTGACTATTGGTTCTCTCTTCTTGGCTCCTGCAGCACAGGATGTGGTCCTACAGGTATTGGAAAAATAGCTGGGTGATCTTCAAGTCACTGCCTCTCTTTGGCTTCAGTTTCTTTATCTCCAAAATGAGGTCCTTGCTAGGATAACTTTTGTAGCCAAAATTCAATTATTTTGTCTTGGCCTATTCTCCAATGCCTAAGCCAAGTGAAGCCCACATATGGTGGGTATGAAATTGTTAAGTGGAAATGTTGGGCAGCTGCAGTCAAGGGGAGTTTGAAGTGTCACCCAGAAAATAACAATTAAGAAAATGTCTCCTGCACAGTGGGGGACACTTTCCAGCAACTTTGGTTTTGCTTGAAGAACTATCTACAATCTCTTCCTACCCAAAGGTTAATCCACGTGTCCTCCCAGTATAAGAGCAGAGCAAAAGTCATAGAGAAAGAAAGAAGTTCTTTTAAGAGAGCGGCAGCAGCAGCTGCAGCTGGCATATCATACAAAGTACCTTGAAAGTGAAAAAAGTCCAAAATATCTCCGAATAAAAATAGCAGTAGTTACAACTGTGAAGGTATAGTTAATTTATTCTTGCTCTGATATTTGACCTATTGCAGAGAGAAAATTTTCAGTGGTGAGTATAAAAGTCATGAATTGTTCCTTTCAAAAGAGATTGATGTAGGACACTGAAGAATTAGCAAATAATGCAGACTGGGTTGACAGAGAAAGGTAGGGGGGCAGTAGTCTGATATTGGACCAAGGCAGAATTATTTACATAACATCACCTAACTAAGGCATCAACTATTTCTAAATGAGCAAGGATTAGGGCGCCAGAGTCATATTTTATAGGATTTCTGTTTTTGTGTGTGTGTGTGTGTGTGTTTTTAAGCATTCAGGAACATTTATATATATGTTATTACTATTGTTCTTTTAAAAATATTTTGCCTTACTCTAGAAAGTGTTTAAAGTAACTAGACAGTCATGTGTCCATGTGTGTTTTTGGATGGTCAGTTGAGGCTGGTGTGTGAAGTCAGACCACGCCATCCTCTGCAACACCTCTATGAGCTTTAAGGGGCAGGTCAGCCTCCCACCTGTTAGAGCATATTCTGGGAACTTTTAAACTGCTTTGCCCTGTTCAGCTATGCTAGCACAGACAGCCAGACACACCCCTTCCTTCATATGGAGTCCAGAAGCCTTGTGGTAAAGAAATGGAACGCAGAGTCACAGTTCAGACAGAGAGAGACTGGACTGATGGCCCGAGGCCCTTACAGGCAGCTGAACTGAGAAAGAGATAGCAGGGCCTTCCAGTAGGGCCAGCTGGATGGAGCAGTGGGACTTGAGACTGGAAGGAGCAGTGTTCAAGGGGCAGCTGGTCTTAGCCACCCTGGACTCCAGCTCCTTGAGAAAGAGCCTGCATCCCTGGGAAGAAGACAACTGTGGTCACTAGGGGCCACCAGCTCTGTCTTGAGAAACTTTTTTTTGAGGTACTAGGCCTGTGATTTAACTTGGGACCTCGTATGTGGGAAGCTGGGGCTCAACCGTGGAGCCATATCGGCTCCCCTGAGTTGGTTTTTTCGTTTGTTTGCTTGTTGTTTGTTTATTTGTTTTGTTTTTAGGAGGCACTGGGAACTGAACCCGGGACCTCCCATGTGGGAAGCAGGCGCCCAACTGCTTGAGCCACATCCGCCCCTTGGGAAACTCTTGTCCCTTAGGGGAGTGGCATGAAGTAATAAGTCTCAGTGAAATACATGGACAGCTATTGCTGCAGGCTCTGATTATATGTGAGGCTAAATTGCCCCAATCCCAGGGGGACTCCTGGAACTTGGGGCACACCTGTCATATATGACTGTGTAAATATGTTTGCTTAAGTTACTACTTCAGCAATCCTGTATTTAGTTTATTTCACAATATCAGTTCTCAAGTCATTTTTTTTTAATTCTCATTTTTAAAAAAATAAAGGTGAATTAAAAAACAAACCAAACTTAATTATTGTTGTAGATCAATGATTCTTAAATGTCATCTAGAGAGCTTGCTATAACACAGATCACTGGGCCCCTCTCCCAGAGCTTCTGTTTTAGTAGTCTAGGGTACGCTTAAGAATTTGAATTTCTAAAAAGTTCCTGGAGATGTCGATGCTGCTAGTTAGGGACCACAGTTTGAGAACCACTGTTGTAGACAATTTTCTGGACCAGGAAGTCCTTAGATAAGAAGATTCTGGAGACTAGATTGTAAATCAAGATAGATAGTAATAAGGCACATTCTTGGCTAGTGTGTCCCATATACAACCTTTCAGGGTTATTACATCTCATAATAACAAGTCTAAGAAGACTCTTTCTTATGCTCTCCTTCAAATCCTTTGTTTGACTCCAATCCTTTGTTTGATTCAAACCGTTATATAATAGCTCTTACAGGACTGTTCCAACTTCAAACTTGACCAAATTATATAAGAACTAAGAACAATTGATTTTGCCAGTCTCTATGTCTTGATTTTTGGTTTAGATCATATGGTTACTCTACTTAAAGGAATGTCAGAGCTACTCACTGATAAATCTTTGATTCCACATAGTATTGAAAAAAAGTTTCAGCCACTTTTCAGAAGAGAGCTTGGACTGTTCTAGAAGTGTCAATTTTAGGAGCTGAAGCAATAGGGCAAGTTCTCTAGGGAGTCATCTGTCTACCCAGTTTTGGGCTGATGGGCACATGGGAGAAGAGCAACCAAGAATCCATAGTAACCAGAAGCCATCCTGGAGGGCCATGGGCAGTCAAGACAGAAAATGTGAGGAGAGAGAGGAAATCCCAAGCGGGAAGAGCCCACAGAGAGCCCCTGGGGTTACCTGATTACACACCTGTTCATAAGTCAGAGCTGCTCTCTGCCCCAGCAACTCTCCTGGTTACAGCCAGGGAGCCAGCTGGTATGCAGAAAAACAGCTGCTGCAAAACAGTATTGTGGTTCTTCAAGTAGGTGGAGCTAAATCCAAAGGGAACACAAAAAATTCAAATAGATAAGAAAAAACAGAGTGAGGATTTTCAAAATCATTGGGATTTTAAAATATAATCTTGACATTTTTCATTTCGGGATGAATGAAAATCATCATAAACAGACAATCTGTTCATTTATTCAAAGTCATAAATATTGAGTGCCAGGCACTGCCATAGGCACATGGGATTCACAGAGGAAAAGACATGACCCCTTTCCTTTAAGGAACTTACAGTAAAATAAGAATATAGATAAGCAAATAAACAACTAAACCTAACAAGATAATTTAGACAATTGGAGAATGTACAGAGAACAATGGTGAAAGAGGAGGAGGAGCCCCCTGAGTTTGCCTTGGTGCATCAGAGATGAAGGCGGTAACCTTTGAACTGAGTCAGGTGTTCTAGCAGGTATTTCAGGAGGAAGGTATCACATGTGCAAGGTAGGGAGGCTAGGAGAACATGGCAGATTTGGGGAGCTACCAGTTGAGATGGTACTAGACAGGGTAGGCAGGAATCTAATCATGAAGTTTGCTTTAATGTCACACCAAGGAGTTAGATGTATGCAGTAGGTCAGAGGTCAGCCAACTGTGGCCTGTAGGACAAATCTAGCTTGCAACCTGTTTTATATTTTCCAAGGGAGAAAAGAAGAAGGGGGAAGAAGATAAAAGAAGCAACAGGGACCTTATGTGGAAAGCAAGGCCTAACCTGTTACTATCCGGTCCTTTACAGAAATTTGCTGACCCTTGCTGTAGGCAATTGTCATGTAAGTGTAGTAAAATTGTTGTAAAATGACCTCAGAAATGATTGCAAATCAAAAGCAGATTTGGCATGATTACAATTTGGATGCTCAACACAATTTATTTACTTACTAATTGTAAGCTGCCAACACAACCAATATACAATAACCAGGTCAAGGGCACACAACATATTTAAAGGTGGAAAATCACAGTGTCTAAAGCTCATCGACCCAAGGGCCAACACAAGGCAGGCTGTTAACATTAAAGAGAGGTCTGCAGAGCTGGTCCAGCGCGGGGTCAGCGGAGGATCCAAAGCCGTCGTCTGGAGGCACTGGTCGCGGGGAGAGGACGGCAGCAAGCCTTGCAGCACAGCACAGGCACTGGGGCCGGGAGTCAGAGCGACTGGTGTCAGCTGCTTGACCTGATGCTCACCGAAGCGGCACCCACCCTGGGTTTTCATGCCTCAGAGGTCTGGTCGTCAATATTCTTACCGAGGGAGTGCCCATTAAGCCAGTCCAAATATCTGGTTATCACTTGTTACAAAAACATGTTTATCTCAATTTGTTTACATTCTCATTTTGGTCAGCATGTTTATGATGTTTTTGGGATTCAAGATCATTAATATCATTTCAATCCATGAGAACAAAGAAGAGCCATTGAAAAATTCCTAGTAGGGGAGTGATATAGACTTAGGAGATAGATGAGTTCAAGGATAGAGTGTAAGCGAGAAGAGAGGGCTTTCCAGGTGTGATTAAAAACAAGGACAGTGTGAATATTCTCGCTGTCCTGATTTTGTGATAATCAGGGTAGGCTAAACATTTGCTATATTAGAAACCATGCGTGTGTCCCCAGACCTAGTTTTTCTTTCTAGGTCTGGTTTTTGGGATGCTGGTGATAAACTAAGCCTGATTTATATATGACCATCCTGTATGGGAAAAGATTGTAACTTTGGGTATGTTTGGTCAACCTTAAGAGATATAGCAGGGGGACAGATGTGGCTCGGATGGTTGGGCGTCCGTCTCCCATATGGAGGGACCTGGGTTCAACCCCCGGGACCTCCCAGTGAAAAGAAAAATATAGGAGGCGCATGGGCCACCAGGCCCTGCAAGAGGGTGAGCCGTCAGGCCCTGCGAGTGGGTGAGCTGCCAGGCCCCATGTGTGGGTGCGCCACCAGGCCCCGCAAGCCACGCAGCAAGATGATGACGTAACAGAAAAGTGACACAAGGGAGAGCCAAGACAAGACGCACCGAAAAACCAGGAACTAAGGTGGCGCAGGCGGTAGTAGGATGCCTCTCCCTCATCGGAGGTTCTGAGGATCAAATCCCAGTGAAGACAGAAGGAGAAGGATGAGAAGAGAGGGCAGGAAATGGACACAGAGAGTTGCCCAGCGAATGGACACAGAAACAGCAAAAACAGGGGGTTGAGGTAAAAATGGATAAAAGTAA
>JAQZBX010079443.1:0-13980 GCA_029593785.1 Cabassous unicinctus | reverse complement strand
TTTTGTAATCATTGGAACTTTAGTATAAAAGCACTGTAATTATTTCATTATATATAAAGAATTCCTTTAAAGCAACTATTTTTTTTCAAAGATTTTATTTATTTATTTATTTATCTCCCTCCTAATTGTTTGTGGTCACTGTCTGCTCTCTGTGTCATTTGCTGTGTGCTCTCTGTGTCTGCTGGTCTTCTCTTTAGGAGGCACAGGGAACTGAACCAGGACCTCCCATTTGGAAGAGAGGCACTCAATCACATGAGCCGCCTCAGATCCCTGGTTTGTTGTGTCTCTCATTGTCTTTCCTTTTTGTGTCTTTTTTGTTGCGTCATCTTGTTGTGTCAGCTCGCCGTGCCTGCCCGCCAGGCCAGCGTGCCTTCTCCAGGAGGCACCAGGGAACCGAACCCAGGACCTCCCATGTGGTAGGGGGAATCCCAATCGCTTGAGCCACATCTTCTTCCCTAAAGCGACTATTGTAACAACTTCATGGTATCTGCTTCCCCAGATGGTTATTTTATTTCTTCATTCACTTCTTTGTTTTACTATCTTAAGAATATTTTCCTTTTTTGCCAGCTTTTTGAGTTATAATTTACATACCAATTTACTAATTTGATGTGTAAAATTTGATTAGTTTTGATGGATGTACATAGTTGTTTAACCAACAGTACAATTATGATCTAGAATATTTTCTTTACTCCAAAAAAGTTCTCCTTTTTCTTTCACAGTCAGTCCCCTTCCCCTTTCTCCTGGCCCCTGTCAACTGCTGATCTGCTTTTTATCACTTGATTTTATATGTTTTAGAATTTCATATAAATGGAATCATACAGTATGTAGTCTGTTTTGTCTGGCTTCTTTCACATGGAAATATGCTTTTGAGATTCATCCATATTGTTTGCATGTATCATAGGTTGGTTCTTTTTTATTGCTTAATACTATTACATTGTATGAATATGCTATAATTCGTTTATTCATAAGTTGGTGGATATTTGGATTTTTCTCCAGTTTTTTGAGATTATGAATAAAATTTTGAATATTTTCAAAAGACTTTCCAGTCTTTGTTGTGGGCATATTTTTATTTTTCTTGAGTAAGTACCTCAGAGTGGAATGGCTGGGTCATATGATAAGTATATTTTTTAACTTAATAATAAACTGCCAAACTGTTCCTATGGTGCCTGTACCATTTTCCATTCCTACCAGCAAAGTTTTCAAGTTCCAGTTGCTCCACAACCTCACCAACACTTGGTATTTTCAGCCTTTTAAATTTTAGCCATTAATGGTGGCCATGAAAATGCTCCTCTCAGGTATCTGATTATAGAGTGCTTGATTGACTGATCACCCCAGCTTCTGTATTCTGAAATCCATCACTGCCTTTGTGCCTTGGCCACTTTCATCACCAGGAGCTCCCAACCAACAACAGTATACTAACATAGGCCTGTTCCTGACTGGAGAAGCACAGGAAGTATACTTTAAGAAGAGGAAACAGAATGTGCAAACATATGAAGATGTCTTGGTATGTTGTGCACAGGAAACAATATAAGTCAGATTGGGGCATAGAGTGAAGTGGCCAGAATTGAAACAGGAGATGTAGGTTAGGACCTCATATGAAGATCATTTTATGTTGTAAGGGGAAATTTGGAGATTATCCTGAAAGCAAAAGGGTGCTAACAGAGAGATCAGGTATATTTGGTTTGCATTTTAATTACAGTGACACTGGATTGGAGTGGGTAGAGATAGGAGTACAAAGTAACTGGGAGAGACAAAGTCAGTGCCTGGAATGAGGCAGTGGCAAATTTGGAGAGTGGGCAGTATTGATGCAGGGACATTTTTAAGTTGAACCACTAACATTTAGTGTCCAAATGGATGAGGGTGATACGCTGAAGTTTCCAGTGTGCAGAGTATAATGCTTGAAGAGGCATTAAAGTGGACCTGGAAGTATGAAACGTGTGTGGAGCTTGCGTGAATGTTTTATGCAGAGACAGAACTCTGGGTGATATGAACATTTAAGGGGATGAATAGAAAGGAAGGAAACATCAGAGAACAAAGCTGCAGAGAGATAATTGTCCTGGAAGCCAAGGGGACAGTGTTAGGAAACAGAGAAAGTAAGGTCAAATACTGCTAAGAGTTCAAGTAGGATAAAGCACTGAAAACAAGCTACTGAAAGAGATTGTTGATTTGATGGTGAGAATATTCTGTTGAGTCTTGAGAGCAGAAATCAGAGTATAAAGGATTGAGGAGTGAAACAGGGCTGAAGAAGGACAGGCAGTAGATTCTTCGTTTTTTAGTTTCTCAGATTCTCTTCCTCTTATTTTTCTCTATTCTATTAATAAATAGACTGACAGCCTTACATGATGGGAAATGTTCCATTTTAAAAACCTAATCTTTCTTTTCAAACATTTTCCAGGGCATGAAATACTTTTGATTTTGGAGGTTGGATTGTAACTATCAACATTTATTTAATTGGGATGAAAGAATAGATATCCTTTTCTTTGGGTTTCAAACTATAGGGGCAAATCCTAGACGCATTTCTCGTTGTTTTGATTTGAGTTTCTGTGTACAGAGCTTCTAGATCAGGTTCTCCCAAAAAGCTTTGTTCCTTTCTACATAATGTACTGTTTGTTATACCCTCAAAAGTGGCACCAGCCTTTGCTGTTGGTAATAAAATAGGGGATTGGCGAAAGCCAGCGAAGACCAGAGCCTCTTTTATAGATTTCCTTAACCTAAAAAATGAAGTGAAATAAAATTAAAATAAAAAGATATACACGTCAGAAATAATACAAATGAAATTTCAAAGAATTTAGGGGAATTCATCACTTGGCACTTTATTTTGATAAGAAACCATTAAAGAAGGTTTTGAACATGGCCTTGAATACAGTGTAATAACATAATAGGTGCTTTATTGAAAACTTGTTTAGTAATGAATGACTTGTAAAATTAAATGTACAGGAATGGATTCACCAGTGGTAGAATTGGTTCTGAAAGTAGTATTAACTAGCTTAACTTCTGCCTGCCTTCTATTACTTACTAGCCATGTGACTTTAAGTAAATTGCTTAACTTCTTTGAGCCTCAGTTTCCTTATTTGTAAACTATGATAAACCCTGCAGTCTCGTGGGCTGGTCTTGCAGAGCAAATTATAAACAAAAGTGTGACAAATCATGAAGCACTAGATCTAGTTATGGTATTTCAAATATTGAATATGACTAGCCATCACAAACTCACTGGGTTCTAATAGTTTTATTAACTTATTTTATCCTAAATAATGCTCAGTTATTGAATATCTATCCTAAAAGTAAAAGTGAGGACTCTTTTAAGATAATTGTTTTGCTTGAGGGAACTATGAACAAGGTAGGGCTATTTCTTATATATGATATTATTGAGGGACACACGAGGCTTTGGCCAAATTCTTGAGATCCTTGAGATTAGCACTTATAAGATGGAATGATAGTTTCTTTATAGCATTTTATTTTGAGAATGAGTAAAAATATATTAGTGATATAGACATGTTGATAGTGTTTGCTTTATTGACTGTGTGCATCCTGTGGAGAAAGGAGAAATAAGTAAGAAGGAAATAGTGAAATTAGAGTGCTTTTTCTAACAGAAGGATATTCAGTTTATGCTACTTTCCTATTTTAAGTTGTGTGCTTTGTAAAGTCCATTCATTCCTAGTATTCTGCAAAGTTGCAAATGAAGAATATTTACCAAAAATGTCAATGATAAATTCATGTATTATAAGAAATTGAGAACTTAGAGAAAAATTATAGAATCACAAATTTTATATGCAGATATGTTAGACATAGAAAAGAACATTGAGACCACATTTTCGAGAGCAAACCTTGTGTATATTGATTTATAGTAAATGAAAAAGGTAGATACTGTTATGGATAATATGAATAGTCCATTATGTATTTTTCTGGGAAAAACATCCATACTTTTTAGCAAGAAAATTAGGTTATTCTGTTGATCTGGCAGCAAAGTGTGACTCTCACTTGATTTTTTTTCCATGATGGGGGCAAAAGTGTCAAGAAAGCTGTTACAAGCCTATCATGATACCATGGTAGTCAGGAAGAGCAGAATTTCACAAGTCAAATGAGACAGAGACCGTAATATCAATATTTGTGTACTGATAAATGTGAGCTGTGAAACTTGGCTCCAGTTGTCAGCCTCTTTAGAGCCTTGCAATTTAAAATTACATTAGTAATGAAAACTAATGAATACAGAATTTCCATTTTTAAAGAAAAGGTCCTACCCAACTTGCACAGTATTTGAGAAAAAGAACTTTAGCTATTTTTGGCAACTGTTGATTAAATATTTTGAATCTGGCTTTGTGCACATAGAGCACATTTTATTCATTACATTAGCCACACAGTAAATAAATGAATACCACAGTCATTTACTTTGCTTAGTATAATAAAAAGTTAAGTAGTAAGTATGCAGTAAGTATGTAGAAATGCAAAAGTAATGAGGAATACTGTTGGAATATTAAGCATAAAAACTCAACATTCTTTTATCCGAGCATTACAGTCTTCTTGAAATTTAACTAAATAATCCTAACTTTATTTCTTATATAATTGTATAAAATGTTTTGGTTTCATATATAATTTCCTTGAACTATTTTTTCATGCATTTCTTTAGCTCTTTAGTTGAAATTTGTTTTTAATTGTACTTGTTGATTTTAAAAAAAAAATAATATGTAGAAAACCTTTATTTGGCTGTCAGTAGTTTCAGATAATTTTCCTTTCAGGATAGAGTTAGTCTAGGTATTATGGATTTGAAGGTAAGTAGCTAAGTCACAATTATAACCATTACGTAAAAAACAATGTATTTGCTAAGCTTTAATCAAGTGGCATTTATCTCAGAGTTACTTTTCTTCTTTTGGATGTTTTTTTAATATACATTTTTTGATGGGTTGAGAAGGAATGAGAAGTGTGCTTATAATAGACACCTGAGAATACATAGGCTTTTTTAGTCTGCCATTAAAACTGAAAAATTAGGATTTCTTTTATTTTCAATGACAAATGTAACATTTTCTGCCTTAAATAAAATTATGTATGTTTTCCTATAAAATTAAAAGTGGGGGGTGGTGGGGTATATTTGGAAGGAAGATTGCTAGCCATATTTTCAGAAGGAAGATAAAATTGATGATGTAAAATTAAATAATGTAAATATGTTTTAAATCAAGAATTAAGTTGATGATGACAACATTTTCAAGAGCTCTGAAATTCACATGAAATATTTTATGTCTGTTTATGAACCACAGAAGATGAACTTTCTTCTTGTAACTGTCAGGAACTCAATGCTTGGAGAAAATATTAAAATTATACATTTCATTATCTATTTTTACTGGTGACCATTATTGGAAGATAACACAGTATATGATATGTACCTTTCCACAGTAATTGTAAAGAGTTGTGGTTCAGGAGGCCTTTTTGCTTCAAATGTCTATAATACTTTAAAGAAAGAATGAAGGGAAAAAAGAATTACCTAGCTTTTCCTTTCAGGATGAGAGTTGCAAAATTTAGCCTTGTATAAGATCAATGACTGGAGTATACTATGTTTTAAAATTTTTTCATGGAATGGAAATGGAAATAATTTAGTATGGAGAGCTCTAACATGGAGTTGAATGCTTCAGGCAAGAAAATATGTGCTTGGAAGAAGAAAGGTGAAGGTATTATTGCAATTAAAAATCAAAATCATAGCAAGAAGTCCTTCAGTTCTTCAATTTGTGTATTTTTAAGTATATTTCAATACAATATGTATTTTATTGAAATGTATATTTTTCATAGCCATCTGACAGCATATTTCCAAAGCAGTGGTATATTTACTATGAAAATAATGAAGCTTAAGCTTTAGGTCCCCTCACATGTGGGTTTTTCTTAAGGCAGCCATGCTGGAAGAAAGAACAAAGTAGCTTTCTAGCCTCTCTGTAGAAAATAATATTTTAAAATAATTGATATTTGAGGAAGTGGTCAGAAAGCATGCAGCCAAAAAATATAGAAAACAAAGTATTATGGCCAATGTCAGGCAGACAATAAAATATTTTTTTCTCGATTTTGTGATGTTTTGGTATTTTTTTTTTTTTTTTGGCATTTAAAAATCTTTAATTTGCTATGTTGTTTTCTGTTTCTAAACAAATGCTCATTATAAACAAATTTTGTACTTTTATACAAAATTTTATATTTATTACTTTTTTAAAAAGAGGCTCACCCAAATGGTAAAAACTCAGTCCTCCCAAAGAAGGCACTTTGCTATTATTGATAGGTTTAAGAATAAAGTTATGTCGATAGTCAAATTCTCATAGAGGGTGAGTGTTCGAATTAGTTAAGTTGGGTTTTAAATTTCGGTCCTTGTGGAGGTCAGGTGTGACACAATGGGAAATGAGGTCATAATATATGAGAAAAAGATAGTTTGTTACTTACAAGTCCCAGAGAGAGAAGTGTGCCATGAGGGGTTGATGGGAAGTGCGATAGGCTTGGATGGCTCCACCGCAGGCAGGGGGCACAAAAGCACAGTGAGAGGAACCTGTAGGCTTGTGCATTTATTGTGGTCCAGGGTGAAGGTTGGTTGGTTTTCTGTGGGAGTAAAGGAGTGGTTAATTTAAAGCAAACGTGTGCAAAAGGGAAAGGGACCTGGGGGGTCTAGTGTGGTAGGAATGGTTAGCTTATCATTTGGGACCAGCTGTGGGTTTTGGGTGAGGTGTCAGGGTGATGTGGGTGGTAGATGCAGATGTGGGTTTGGACTCTGGGGGAGTTTATGCCCCAGTGCTGGAAAGCTGCTTGTTTACTAGGCCAAAGGTCAGTGTTGAGGCAAGTGGCTTAGCCAAAGTAAGATGGATGTCGAGGCAGCACACAAAAATTTTGATAGTTTTAACAGTGAGTGTATTAGTCAGCCAAAGGGGTGCTGATGCAAAGTACCGGAAATCTGTTGGCTTTTATAAAGGGTATTTATTTGGGATAACAGCTTACAGTTACAAGACCCTAAAGAGTCCAACTCAAGGTTATTACTTCATTATCAAACTCTGTTGCCATGTGTTGAAGTAAGATGGTGGGCGATACCTGTGAGGGTTCAGCCTTCCTCTTCCCTCTTAAGGCTCCGTGGATCCGGCTTCTTCTGATCTCAGCTGTAGGCTGCCATAGGGCTCGTCTCTTCCCGGGGCTCATTTCTTTCTGTGCTCAGCTGCTCTGTTCTCTTTACAAGGTTAGCTGTAAACTATCAGGTGAATGGCTCATCTCTTTTCCCAGGGCCTCTGCCATGTCTATGGAGCTGTCTCTCTTCCTCTGTGTATCTACTTCTGTGCACCTCCTTGACTGAGTGTCTATAAAAACCATTGTAAAAACAGCCCATTTCTTATATATTGCATTTTGGCAGCCTAGCTGATTAAAACATGCTCCTTCTCTTATATTGTTAATTAGACTTTCTAACTATAGTATTTACTGGATACTTCAGTGAATACTATATTTCACCTTTTTTGATAAATTATTCCCTCGGTAAGAATGTAAGAAACTTTTGGAAATAAATTTACGTCTTCTGTCTTTTAGACTATTGACTGGAATAGATAATATTTTTGAATGTGTATGTGATGGGTAAATAGTGCATATGTCCTTGCCTTTCTGAAGAGACTTTACAGTTAAGTCATTTTGTGAGAAGAACAAAGGATTTAGGCTTCAGGGCTGGAAAAAAAAAAGGAAGAACCTTTTGAGTTATGGAAGAGCAGGGTTTAGAAGATCATTAAAACATATTTGACTTCTGAAGAAAATAAGTTCACCTGTATCTCTTCTTATTCCTTTAAAATAAGCATTTCTTGTTATTCTAAAGAAAACTGGCTTGGTGGTGTAAAATTCTCAGGACAGCTTGCTAGAATCTCTCTATTATCCTTAGGGTCTAGCATACCACATCTTCTCATTAGACATTTTGGAAGCATTTCATTGTAGTCATTTATAGTAGAAGTCTGGAGCCAGACTACTTAGTTTAAAATCCTGGCTCTGACACTGGCTGGTGAATTTGGGCAGATTATTTAACCTGTGTGTGCTTCTTTTCCTAATCAGCAAAATGCAAATAATAATCATACTCTTAGGGTTGTTTAATATATATAAAGTGCTTACCATAGAGTAAATATATCATAGTAAATGTGCAATAAACGTTAATTTAGGGGAGCGGATGCGGCTCAAGAGGTTGAGTGCCTGCCTCCCTCTTGGGAAGTTCCACGTTTGGTTCCCAGTGCCTCCTAAAAACAAAAAAAAAGAAACAACAAGCAAAAACAAATGAAAAAACCAGCTCAGGGGAGCTGATGTGGCTCAGTGGTTGAGCACCAGATTCTCATATACAAGGTCCAGGGTTCAAGCCTCAGCCCTGGTACCTTTGAAAAAAAAAAAGTTAATTTATTGGTACAAGGTTAATCAATCATTTGGGACTTTAGGTTCTCAACAGGGGCAGTACCAAACCTCATTCCTCACCAGGAAGCTTTGGGTGTTTTTTGGAACCTTGATATCCATTCCATATATTGTATTACCTATCATGCAACCAAATACAACATAATGGTTTTGGTCATATTTAGGGGTAACTTTAGGTGGCATGATTAAATTATGAAAGTGATTTATTGAAGATAGTTAACATATCACATCTTCCTAATTTGCATGAAATAAAACCAAGCATTAGATTTGGATTGAGAGCTGAACTGTGTCACAAATTATGGACCAATTTTAAGCATATCTGCCCTGAAATATCTTTTATAGAATTTTCTGGGATATAATTGTATTCTATGATTCTATGTGTATCAAAATTATTTCTTCTTGGTTATATTAGATGTTTTCTTAAGGTGGAAGAGTTTTTAAGTCCTGTTATATGAAGAAAAATTTATTTTGTGGTAGACAGAGATGTGGTGACTGAGTTGGGTGCGGGGAGGAAGGGATTTAGGGCCCACTAGGTGGGTTTTGGAGGAGAGAATGGGGCAGACTGGAGATAGAGCAGTGATGGAATTTGGGTCAGTTAGAGGGGCAAATGAACAGAGGAGCTTTTGAAGAGCTGATCATGAGTGCGTTCAGGATAGCAAACAACTTCCCTGAGTGTCAGGAGAAAGTGGAGGAGAGGTTCTGCAACTTATTCAAGAAGAGTTTCGCTTTTTTCTGTTGTGGAGTAGCCACATCTGGTAACTGCCTTGTGGAGAGGGGTTGAAAGCAAGGCAGGATTGCATGTTAAGCCTGCCTGGTTTAGGTTCCCTGACTAAATGATTACAAGTGACATGTGTCCTAATAGTCCTCATCCCCTGGTAAAAGAATCTTTGCAATCAAAACTAATGACTGAGAATTTCATAATATGCTTAAGTCTCAAGAAGCAAAAATGAAACAGAATGGGCATGTCACACGAGGCAGTGGTTTTCTCATTCTGTCTGTGGCAGTTTGGCATTGTTTATGAATTCCAAAAGTAGATATTGGATTGTGTTTGTAAACTGGTCTGTTCATCTGGGCGTATTAGATTGTATTAGATTCAGGGGTTTCACTTTTACTTGATTAAATTATGATTAAGGCTTTGATTCAGCCATGTTAGTAGGACATCAAGTCCCTGCCTCCTTGGTGGGTGGGGACTCACAGAGAAAACAAGGCAGAGGAGAGAGTTGGAGTTTTGATACTGGAGCCTTGGGAAGTAAATGCACAGAGAAGCAGGTACTGGAGAAAGAGAGAAGGCTCCATTAGACAGGGCAGAGGCCCCAGGAAGAGAGATGAGACTAATAGTATACAGCTGACCCTGTGAAGAGAGCAGAGCAGCTGAGCCCGGAAAGAAATGAGCCCCGGGGACAGAGACAAGCCTTATGCTAACCTACAGCTGAAATCAGAAGGAGCTGGGACCATGAAGCCTTAGGAGGAAGAGGAAGGCTGAACCCTCACAGAGACCAGCAGCCATCTTGCTCCAACACCTGGCAACAGATTTTGGTGAGGGAAGTAAATTATTCTTTATGGCCTTGTGACTGTAAGCTTCTACCCCAAATAAATACCCTTTATAAAAGCCAACCAATTTCTGGTACTTTGCATCAGCATCCCTTTGGCTGACTAATACACCATCCTAAAGAGTAGTTCAATCCTTTGCTTTTGGAAAAACAGCACAGGCAAACTTGAAACTTCTGTTGCCCAGTTTCCCTTAATAGTTCATTAAAATATCTCACCCTGCCATTTTGTGACATATTTGTAATTCTGTATATCATTGGCATTTTGTGGGTGAGATGGAAAGGAAGAGGGGCATGTCTAATTATGAAAATCAGTGTGAGATGGCTGGCAGGCATCCTTTAAAGAAGAGCCTCACCAAGAACTCTTCTGCATCTTTTAGTGTATTTTGATCCCACATTGTAAAATGTTCTTCTATTATATATTTTGTACAAAAGTCTCCTACAGTATAAAATCTATACTAAGAACATTATACTGCTCTACCGTGATTTCATCCCTTTGCCTCAGACTTTGGTTTGTATGTGGTATGATCTCTCGTTTTAGGAACTAGCCTGAGGCACCCAGACTCTTGTTGCTGCCGCTCCTGGAGAGAGGAAAACAGAGGTAATAGAGTTATATAGTCTAAGAAGGGACTTTATAGAGACCATCTATGCTAATAGTTTTTAAACTGATTTTTCTTCCCCTCCTCTCCCTCCCTTCCTTCCTTCCTAAAACCTGGAACCATCCTTCTGTGGAATGCTTATATGGAACCCCAACAGGAAGAAAAGATAAAGGCTGCTTTGGTGTAAGGATGGATGACGCAGTGCCCCAGATTTTTCCTGGTTGTGGTTCTGGGGAGAATAATTTGAAAATAACTGATTAATTATATGAAATAATAGATAACCAGGAGTTCAAAAGACTTGTTTGAGTTTTTGCTTGTGATTCCTGGGACAATGTGAGCATGTTGAACTCTGTGGTAATGAAGAAATTTGTGATATGGATAGCTAATCTAGCTATTGCAGTTTTATATTCTCTTCTATTTCTTATTTGTGTTTAAATCTCTCTATATTAGGTTTGAATATGGTAGCAAAATTATATGGGTCAATTTTGTTACCCACTTTCCTTTATAATTTAATATATGATCATATGTATTGTACACATGATTCTGTTGCTGTAGAAACTGGAAGAAAGTCTGGTAGATTTAAATCTACATATTTTAAGAAAGACTAATAACTTTATATTGTATAAGACAAACCTTTATTTTGCATTTCAGTGCAAATACATAATTGAAAATTGATAAATGTATCAAAAATTAAAGAGCTTACCAAATTCTTGACAAAATCCTAATTTTATAAAAAAATATTTTTTAGCATTTCTTGCCCTGGGAGCTATTATCTATTTCTTTTCTGTGTTTTAAAGAAGAACATATACTTTAAATTAGAAAGACACATGTGTATATAGCAGCATTACACTATCATGAAATTGCTTCCTGCTCTAAAAAGCTCTTGTTCCTCTAGAGGGCAATGCTTCACTTTTACATCTGTAATCTAGAGAGATTTAAGAATAACCTTATTTAAGAGACTAGAAACAGTTCATTTTTTTTTCTCTCTCTCTTTAAAAAGGTATTGACTAGCTGAGACATTTAACAACACATGCTTTTAACCAGAAAATGTCCAGGATGATTAGAACTTCCAAAAACTAATATTTGATTTGGATTTTTAGGGAAGATTTCTTTGGCTTTCTTTCTTTTCTAAGAAAGCTTAGAAAGACCGAAATTATAAATTTATAACTAAATTTAGTTATAATTGAATTCTCTTTTCTGAAAGATAAATTTCTTTTCCCCTTCAAAAACAGTTTGATTTAAAGTTCTAGATTTGTCACTCAACTTGCTAAAAAACAAAACACCCAAAATCAAACACCCAACCCCTCCCCCAAAGCTGCTTTTCCTCTTTGCTGTACTTTTCTATTTATGTTTTTCATGCTATTTAAAAATTTTAGAATATTTTCCTTGTGCCAAAACTTTCTTTTATTGTGGTATTTTTGCAAAACAAATGCATTTGTTAAGAAAATAAAAGTCTTCTCCAGCCCCTTTAGCCTACTCTCACCACATCCTCCTTAAAAATAAAAACAAAATAACATACACCAATGTGGTAGGCTGAATTCTATTATGGTCCCCAAGATCTGGTGTACACAAACTTTCACCCAGTTATTTAATCAAACATTAATCTAGGTACTACTGTGAAGGGATTTTGCAGATGTAATTAAGATTCCATATCAATTGACCTTAAGAGAGAGAGAATATCCAAGTTAGCCTGACCTAATCAAATGAGCCCTTTATATCTTCATCTAGAGATCAAAGACAGAAATCATAGAGATTCCAAATGTGAGAAGACTTCAACGTGAGGGAGCTTCTCCATTGGTGGTTTTGAGAATGGGGGGTGCTTGGAGCAAGGAACTGAGAGTGGCCCCTCATTGACAGCCGGCATGAAAGTGAAGAGCTAGTCCTACAGCTACAAGAAACTGGATTCTTCCACAACCATGTGGGCTTGGAAGTGGATCTGAGCTCTAGATGAGAATTCAGCTTGGCTGAAACATGTTAATTTTTGCTTTGTGAGACCCTGAGCAGAGGACCCAGCTAATACAACCCCCAAACTTTTGACCTACAGTGTGTGATAAACAGGTATTGTTTTAAGCCTCTACTTTTGTTTTTAATACAGACAAGGTAAGTGAATCCCTTTAACATCCTGGTTAGAGTATTGGCTTGAACAGTGGAAGCTGTTTGCTGGCCAATATCCATGCTCCCCTTTTCCTGGTAACATTCCCTACTGGGTTGACCTCACACCTAGCTCCAGAGGTGGGACTTGGTGAGCGCAAGCCATTTAGAGTATACCACCCTGAGATAGGACATGTGACCCAAGTTGGTCCAGTGAGAATAAAGCTTGGGAATATTTTCATTGGAATGCTGGGTCACAGATTTTTTTTCTCCTTTGAACACCAAGTTTATAGGTACTGAAGCTTCAGTGGAAGAGATTGGAGTTTCTTGGGGCTGCCATGTAGGGCCCAAAAATTAAGCAATACAGAAGAAGCAAAGCTGAGAAAAGGGTTCTGGTTAAGTCTGAGTCCAGGATCAAGTTGCATGTGAATCTAAAACTGTCCCTTAACTTTATAGTTACATGAGCCAAAAAAATTTCCCTTTCTTTCTTTTTTTGCTTAAGCCTATTTGCCTTGAATTTCTTATTTCTTGGAGCTAAAAGAATCCAAACTGATAGACCAGTCATTATATCTTTGATTTTCATAAATTTCTCCATCTTTCAAAAATATATGTTTCAGAGCAGGAACCTCTCATCATCTGTACATTTTAAGTCTAGAGATATAAAGTTGTAGAAAAAGTATAATAAAATGTTATATTTGTTGTTTTTACATTATTATCTGATTGGACAATCCAAGAAAACAGGCATTTTTGCTTCCATAATATTCCAATCATGGGACATATTTTGAAGAGCATTAATCTGTTACTGGTTTTGTCTAAAATTTGCCTTTTCAGGAATTCTGCCCATAAAGTAGAATGATTTATTTCAAGTTAATGAAAACTTATCCCATACAGTTTTCCTTAATTGTCATTGTAATTGCTAATAATTTTGATAACAGAAACATATTGGAGTTAGTTGTGCATGAAAAAAATAATTAATATTTGTCATATGCAAAGATGAAAACAATTGGCTTGTATTGGCTACTTTGAAATTAGTATGTAATGCCTGCTCATAGTAACAATCTTACTAGCAGAAGTGAATAGACTCTGTTATACTAAATGCGATATTTCTTCTTTAATAATTCAAAATACATTCGAAATGTGCTTATTTTATTGTTATGTATATTATATATATAAAGTGATGTGGGTTTTCTTTTACTTGCAGGCATTAATTTTCCCAGAATGTAGTTGTGATAACAGTGCTCACCTGTCTTAAGCTTGTTTCAACTGAGCTATCCCTTCTCTGAGGGTGTTTTAAATATTACTATCTTATCATGTTAGAGTTGAATCAAATACGCTACAGCAAAAAGTAGTTCCATTTCTATAAA
>JAQZBX010079442.1:0-13976 GCA_029593785.1 Cabassous unicinctus | reverse complement strand
AATGCATTACCTTCCTCCCAGCGTGGGGCATGACTCCCGGGGATGAGCCTCCCTGGCAATGAGGGATTACTACGTAGTGCCAACTGGCGATATGACTGGAAAAAGACCTTGAATAAAGGGGGGAAAGGTAAAGACAAATGAGTTCATATGGCTAAGAGACTTCAAAGTGATTCGGGAGGTCATCCCAGAGGTAATGCTTATGCATATTTCAGTAGGACCTCATAGGCTTCCAATGTATATATTGCCCCAAATAGAGGGCCTCCTGAGGGCTCTGGACACACCCAGGTCCTATATCAGGGTGGATAGCTCCAGACTTTGGTGCCTTATCAGTGGGCCCTACTTTGGAATCTGTGCTCCTGAGAGTGACAGAGTTGGACTCAAATATGTGCTTCCTGTACAAGGTCCATCAGTCCCTTCTATTCAAACCTATATGTCGTGCTGGAGTTTGTAGGTATACTTCCAGAGACTGCAGTCTTTGGCCTGTCCATGTGCCAGCTGGGCCCAGAATCTCAGTGCAGCTGCAACTCCTACTCTACAGCTCAATGGACTCACCCAGGATACCTGGCAGGGAGATGATGATGGACAATGGCCATCCCAGGGAATGGAGAGGGTCTGCAGCTGCAGGCAGGATAATCCAATCCATCTTACCCATGGGATATAAGCCCCCTTTCACTTGGAGGTGGAGTGGACATCACCATCCCAGATTCCTCAGGATTGTGGGGAGAGCTATGGAATAGAGTGGACTTACTGGTATTCTGTTATAGACATATTGTGATTCAAGTAATGGAAGAAATTACAACATTAATGTGGAGTCAGTGGCCATTGGACACTTTGGGGGCAGGGAGAGGGAAAAGCAATTGTAATACAGGGGCTTTTTCGGGACTTGGGAATATCCTGAATGACATTGCAATGACAGATATAGGCCATTTTACATCCACATATAACATGCAGATCTGTGTGGCAGAGAGTGTGGTCTACAATGTGACCTATGGTCCATGCTTAGTGGCAAAGCCCCAGGATGTGTATATCCATTGCAGGTGATGTGCCACACTAATGAAAGATGTTTATGTGGCAGGTTGTGGGAGGTGTGGGAGGTGGGGCATATGGGAATCCATATAATTTTTGTGTAACATTTATGTAATCTAAGTATGTTTTAAAAAATAAAAAAAAATTATTTAAAAAATTAGTACATTTATAAAAGACTGGAACAAAATAATCAACCAACTCAATTTATTTGACATTTTTAGAAAACTCCATAAAAAGCAAATTACACCTTTTTAAGTGTGAAGAATATTAAGTTTGATGATGGTTCATAAAACAAATTTGAATCAATTTAAATAGATTGAAATAATACACACTATGATATCTGACCATAATGGAATTGGTTTAGAAAAATAAATAACAGAAAGGTATGTAGACAATTCTCAAATATTTTGAAATTAATAAAATGTACCTCTAAATAACCCATGGGTCAAAGAAGAAATTACAAGGAAAGCTAAAAAATATTTTGAATTGAATGAAAATAAAAACACATATCAAAAGGCATGAGATGCAGTTAAAGAAGGGATTAGAAGGGAAAATTATAGCTTTATTTACTTGTATTAGTAAAGAATAAAAGCCTAAATTATTTAAGCTTCCACCTTAAAATTAGAAAAAAGATCTAATTAAACCTAAAATAAGTAGAAAAACAAAATAGTAATTTTGATAATCAATTGAATAGCAATGCTGGTTGTTTTTAAAGACGAATAAAATTTGTAACCCTATGGCTGGGCTGAAATGATCAGTCAAAACAAAAAGAGAGAAAACACAAGTTACCAATATCAGGAATGAGAGGAAAGAAATCATTACAGATACTACCGTCATTAAAAGAAAACAAAGGTCTGTTTCCATTACTAGCCAAATATTGGACCAACCGTGCTATTCCAAACCAACTCCTGAAGGGCACGGGTTGGGGATGCTGCGAGACCAAAGAATCCACCTAGCACTGAGTTAGACATAAGCTTTGACTTACAGACAGAAGAGAATCTCTGGTGGTGCCGGTCTAGAGAATAAAGGTAGTATTCTGCAAAGAGACGGGAAAATGAGGGGCAATATAAGGGGTTTCAGAACAAAGACATGCCATAGGGTATGAGAATAGAGTTTCTGCTAGGGTCCTGTGATGTGCACATATGGGGTCTGGTGATGTTATCGCAGGAATGAAGTTTTACTGATCTGAGGAGATTATGGTTTGTGATACCATACATATATTCTTTCTCCTCGAGGGAGGGTTGTTAAACTTTAACTTATGTCTAGGTCATGCAGATAGCTACATGATAAGGGCTTAGGGGGAACCCTGGTCCTCGGTCCCTGCTTTTCATAAATGATCCTGTCTAGCCTTGCTGTTACCAAATGCTTGTGACAAGGGGTGCTGATGCAAAGTACCAGAAATCTGTTGGCTTTTATTAAGGGTATTTATTTGGGGTAGAAGCTTACAGTTACCAGGCCACAAAGCATAAGTTACTTCCCTCACCAAAGTCTGTTGCCATGTGTTGGAGCAAGATGGCTGCTGACCTCTGCAAGGGTCCAGCCTTCCTATTCCTTTTAAGGCTCTGTGGTCTCAGCTTCTTCCAATAGCAGCTGTAGGCTGGGATAAGTCTCGTCTCTCTTCTGGGGCTCATTTCTTCCTGGATTCAGCTGCTGTGGTAGCTCTACAAGGTCAGCTGTAGACTATTAGGCTCTCTCTTCCCGGGGTCTCTGCCATGTCTATGGAGCTGTCTCTATTCTTCTTTGTTCTTCTCTTGTGAATTTACTGCCCGGGGCTCCAGCATCAAAACTCTAACTCTCTCCTCTGCTGTGTGGTTTTCTCTGTGAGTCTCCACCCACCAAGGGGGAAGGGACTCAATGTCCTACTGACACAGCCCAATCAAAGCCTTAATAATAATTTAATCAACTAAAAGTGAAACTTTTGAAATTAATACAATCTAATACCCCCAGAGTAACAGGCCAGTTTACAAACATAATTCAATATCTATTTTTGGAATTCATAAACAATATCAAACTGCTACAACTGGGTACTAATTTCTTGCAATAAATCAGCAATGTTTGGGACTGCTGCATACAGTGGTGGTTTTACTTTATTTAATTCATGATAATTTACTGTCATGAGCCATGTTCCATCAGGCTTTCATACTGGCCATGGACTATTGAAGGGACTATGGATAGTTATTATTATCCCTACCCTTTCTAATTCCTTAATTGTAGCAGTAATTTCCTATTGCCCTCCTGGGAGTTTGTACTGTTTGGCCTCCACAATTCTTTGGGGTGAGGGCACCTTCACCAAGGACCGTTTAGCTTGTCCCCTTAGGACCACCTTTATTACTCTGCACCAGTGGCAGATTCTCCTGTGGTAGTCTGTAATGTGGCATTCTAGAGAGTATCAATTCCTAAAATATATTCAGGTATAGGAAAAATATACACTGTATATTGTTGGGGAGGTAATTGCCCAATTTGTAAAACTAAATTTTGTTGCTTAGCATAAATTGTTTTTCCCCCATAGCCATCCATAGCCAGCATTGGCCCAATGAATAGTGCTACATTGCCATGAATTAAAGTACATTCAGCTCCTGTGTCTACTAAGGCTAATACTCTTTGTTGATTGGTAGGGACCAATAAATAGTTAACTCTACATTTGGCCTATGATCCCTGGGGTTCCTGGTTATTGTCCTAATCCAGGTATCTTGACCCCTCCCCTATGGTAGGGGGAAGGGTGCCTGCCAGTCTTCCACCAGGGGAGCAGAAGGCTCCCAGAATGGGGGTAGCAGCTTTTTTCCTATTTTCCCTTCTCCCTCAGCATTCTGAGGGGAGTTTTATAAATCTCTTGATTTAGGGAGCTTGTTCCAAAATCTCATTAAAATCGCCTTGGGCTGCCTATCTATTGTTTCTAACTTCATGCCCAGGGCAATAAAATCTACCCACATTTGCTTAGGACCATCATGTCCTTGGGGCGCTTTCCCCAGCCCCCTTTCTCTGCAGCCTTTCTGATTCCCCTAAATCTGCTCTAGCCTGCTCAGCTCCTTACATAAGTTGCCCCACTAGAGGGCTCAGGATTAACACCAGAGGTCCATAATAATGGTTGGGAACAGTATGTAGCACAGTATCTTTCATTCCTACAGTAAAATGGCATGTTTCATCCCCAATTCCCACAAAACATCCTGTAATTCTTCTATGGATTGCCAGTGAGGGTTGGCATGGGGGTATATTCTCTTTATGAGGCCATGTAGCCTTGCATCCATTAACCAGCAATACCAATAGCAACACTGTTTTTGTTTCACTAGAGGCAGTATATAAACACTGATGTAGAGAAGGGTGAGTAGTAATGGATGCCAATTTACTCATTTCCACCCCCAGAAAGCACAACTCCTTCCACTCCAGTGTCCCAAAATCTTAGAAGCCATTAGGCAGAGACTATAGATCTCTGTCTGTACCTATACCCCAAATCACCCAACTCAGCAGTGTTATTGTTCCTCATGGTTATATGTAACTTCTGCTTGGGGTGGGGGTGGGGGGTTGGTCTTGTAATGCCTTCCACTTCTGTTGTATTATAGGGTGCACCCTTGGGGGGCTCCTCATCTTCTTCCCCTTCCTATTCCTCCTCAGATGAGGAATCCATAGGATCCTATGCCTTAGAGTCCCAGCCAGGGGTGGGTAATATCCTCCAGCATCCTGTGGCCCTTAGCTAGAGCATATCTACAAGCCAGGGTTTCTAACTGATCATCAACTCAGCGCAGGCAATCGGTTAAAGAATCTTCCATTTCTGCCTGTGATAGGCATATTTCCCTTTCTAACTTTAACTCTTCTTATAAGCAGCACACAGAGGACTTTGCCACTAGGTCTACCTCGGTAGCCACTCAAGTCTCCTAACAGGGACTACTATCTCGCTGTCTCCCTTTTTCTTATTTAAGTGCAGTTGCTCTGCTACTTGTTGTAGCACAGCCAGTATACATGCTGGAGCTTTTAGGGCATCCCACACTCTCTTGGAGCTCCCCATTCATCCAGGAGGAGAGCCACCCCTCCCCACATGGACATTATAGGCCAACCTGGGATTTCTCCTGCTGATTCTCCTTTCCCTGAGCTTATACCCACTACTGCTAGCAGTCCTTCGGTCTCCTGGGTTGTGGCTCACCAATTGTTCCAACCCAACTCCTGAAGGGTATGGGTTGGGGCCACTGCAAGACCAAAGAATGCAACTGGCTCTGGGTCATACGTAAGATTTGGACTTATGGACAGAAGAGAGTCTCTGGTGGCAGTGGTCCAGAGAATGAAGGTAGTGCTCTGCAGAGACAGGAAAATGAGGGGTGATATAAGGGATTTCAGAACAAAGATGTGCCGTAGGGTATGAGAATAGTTTCTTCTACGGTCCCATGATGTGCACATATGGGGTCTGGTGACGTTACCACAGGAATGAAGTTTGACGGATCTGAGGAGATAATGGTTTATGATACCATCTATAAGGCCTTTCCCCTTGGGGAGGATTAACACCCTTTAACTTATGTCTAGGTGACACAGGCTGGTACGTGCTGAGGGCTTAGGGGGAGCCCGGCCCTGGGTGGGTCCCCACACTTGCCATACATTTTCTGAATCAAACACACAACTACCTGAAGGCACTTGAAAATAGCACAAGAAGGCAGATACTTGGGGGAGTTGACACTTGAAAGAAAGAAACAGGACTCCGTTAATTCACCATTTTTATGGCTTTTTGCGTGTTCATAGCAGCATTATACACAGTTGCTAAAATATGGAACAAGCCCAAGTGTCCATCAATAGGGACTGTATAACACAGGGAATTCAGTGGTGGAAGATGGACTGTGGTTAACAGCACAAATATGAGAATGTTCTCTCATGAATGATAACAAATATGTAATACTAACATAGGGTGTTAAAAATCGGGTAGGTTGGGGGAAAATATACCAAATGTAAGATATGGGCTATACTTAGTAGTAACATTTGATGATGCTCTTTCATAGTTTGTAACAAATGTTTCACAACAATGCAAGGTGTTGGTGGTAGGGAGATGTATAGAGCCTTGTGATGATGATATGCATATTTGTTTTATAAATTCACAACTTTTATTATATACTTACTGTTTTGTATGTTCATGTATGAATGATACACTTCAATAAAATTTCATTTTAAAAAAATATAGCAATATTAATTTGGTTTCAGTCAATCTCAGTTTATGAGAAACTTGGCATCTTCACCTTGGACTTAAAGCTTTTCACACTTACTTCTTTCATTTAGTAGTCTGATTCTCCAAGACACCCTGCACCAAAGTTATTACAAATCTACTATCTTGACATTTCTAGTTTCCAATTCTTTTTCCCATTCACTCTGGAAGATAGTTTTGCCAAATGCATTACAAACCAACAGTGACCATCAGAGGTGAGTGATT
The DNA here is from genome assembly GCA_029593785.1 of Cabassous unicinctus. Classification (NCBI taxonomy): domain Eukaryota; kingdom Metazoa; phylum Chordata; class Mammalia; order Cingulata; family Chlamyphoridae; genus Cabassous; species Cabassous unicinctus. The sequence goes on along the minus strand of JAQZBX010079442.1, from coordinate 7,549 downwards.
TTTACCTACTTCCCCTTCCCGCCCCATCCCCAATCTCTGATTTAAAACTTCACTCACAGCATATCTTCATTGATCCTTTCTGCTATTTCTAAAGCACAGGTGTTCTTCCTTGTCTCTAAAGTTATTTATTGTGGAGACTTTGTCTGCAATTATCCCCTCCTCTAACATATGTATTTTCTCCCCTTTTACCTGTATCTTTTATGTGTGTGCAGTTTTTAACGGTTTTACATATCCACATTGATTGAGTGAGCATCCTTGTGTTCCAGGTGAGACTAAGTTGCCAAGAAATGGTCACAGTCTAGCAAGGACACACTTATACTAAGAGCTGAAACTCAGCCAGAGGACCCCATGAGGCCCTACTGATTGTCAAATATCAAAAGATGTCTGTACCAGTTGATAAATAGCTGATGCCTAGAGATCTTGAGGTCTCTCAACCCTACAACAAACTTGCGCACACTCAGACCTCATCCCTGAGACTTAGAGATTCCCCATGATCCAGCAACCAAAAGCCTGGCATGACACACAACTTCTGTTCTAATGTTTTGAATTTTCTTCCCCTACCCTGACCCCTAAATATAATATGACAAAATGTTATACTGGTGATTTAAACAAAATGTTATGAAAACTCAGAGAAGGGGGTACTTATTGACATTGGCAATTGGATAGGGGTAGGAGAGAAAGAACCGATAGCAAGCAGGATAATTTTACAGAGTATATGAGTAAAACTGTTCATAAATAATAGTAATAATAAATCCCATTTATCAACTACTTACTATGTCCTCGTCAAGATGTGCCAAACATCTTTTACAAGCATTTGCTGCATTTATTCCTCACAAAACTGCATGGCATATACTTAAATCGCATTTTACAGATAAGCAGTATTGGTATTCAGCCAGTTCACACTAGTACAGGCAAAGCAGTTATTCAGAGCCATCTGTTTTGATTGATCACAGTGTCACAGTGTTCTTTTCTGATTGGTTAGCACCTGGGCTGTATGGATTGTTAAGAATTCTGAACATCATCCCTACAGATAAGAAAACTGAGACTTAGAATAAATCACTGTAAAAGATGACATAATCAACAACAGAACAGTATTTCAATTCAAGACTAACTTTAAAATTCAAGTTCTAAATCATTCTCTTTTTTTTAAAACAAATCAGTTTTATTGATACATATTAATAAAGCATACAATTCATCCAAAGTGTACAATCAATGGAATCTGGTATAATCACATAGTTGTGCACTCATCACTCCAAACATTATTAGAACATTTTCATTATTTCAATAATAATAATAAAAAACAAACAAGAAAATTCTTCACTTCTCTATTTCTTTATGTTTCCCTTGCTATACATAGCTGCTATTTCTGGCTATTCTTGCACAATTATTTATTAAGCAGTTTTATTGAGATATAGTCGCATACTATACAATCTATCCAAAGTGTATTATCAATGGATTTTATTATAACCACAATTGTTGTGCATTCATCACCACAAAAAATTTTAGAACTTTTTCATTACTCCAAAAAGAAAAACTCCACACCCCTTCGCACTCCTTCCCCAGCCCTACATAACCGCTAATCTAATTTCATCCTTATAAATTGTAAATCACTCTCTTTATTACATTTCAAGCATGAAAACAACTTCTTTTAAAATAACTTTCATAGTATGCTTTTTTCTTTTTCTATTTTCTGAGAAGATGACAGTGGTGCTGTGTGTTTTTTAATCTCTCCGAATCCCCGCCCTGTAATAAAACAGAGGAATTAGGGTAGCAAAGCCAAAATGCCCAGATAACATCAACAACAAACTAGGTGACAAGGCATCCCCACAAACTCTCAAATTTGAGTAGGCAGGAAGAAACCTCCAACAGTAGCTAAACTCGTTTTGATGCCAGCAGCTGTGTGCAGAAGCAGAGAAGAAACATTGGGTCTTCTGATATCCCTGAGAGTTTGAGAATCCCCACTTTACCAAAGGTACTCACAGAGACCCATTCTGATTCAATCTGAGAACAATGACCAATACTGTGAGTGAGCTTTGCAGACTCCAATTCCCAAGTAAGAGCTAGAGGATTGTGGTAAGGTCAATGGTCCCGCAGCAGTCAGAGCCCTGTGAACTCTTGACTCTGACTAAAGCTTTCTAACAGGACAAAGCCCCAAATTAAAGAGTAACTGCTAGAAGTAGAATCCAAACTGAGTAGCTTAGGAACAGAAGGGGCAAAAAAAGAGATCAAACGCAGGAGAGTATTTCATGAATACAGCAGAAGAGGGAGCTCTAAAACTGAATTTAGGAAAAGACCTCTTTCCTCCACTAGGATGAAATACACCTGCTCTTAAACATGAATAATGAACACAACTGAATCCCATACAAAGTTATGAGAAAAACAAAAAAAGGAGCAGAATAATATGCATCTAGACAATGAAGCCATACGAAAGAAAATGCATGCCCACAAACAGATGAAGACAATCTTTTTTTTTCAAAATGAGCAAAAAGTAAAAAAAATAAAATAAAATAAAGTATTAGCCAAAATTATCTGAGTTTGATTTAAAAACAACAGCAACAAAAACCTATAGATCTAGGAAGCTCAGCAAACCCCCAAGGAAGCTCAGAAACCACACCTTAGGCCCCTTATAATCAAAGTACTAAAAAACAAAAATAAGGAGAAAATCTTAAAAGCAGAGGGAAGAAAAGACACAACTATAAAAACAGGACAGGTAGCTTCTCTTCAGAAACACTGGAAGGCAGAAGAAAATGAAACAACACCTTTAATGTGATGAAAGAAAAAACATGTCAACCTAGAATTATATATTCACTTTTTAAAACCTCCTATTCAACAACTCTTGGGTGAAAAGGAAAGACAAACTGAAGTTATGGAATTTTAAAAAATTACAACGAAATCTATACATATCAGAATTGATGGGATGCATGCAAAGCAGTGATCAGAGGAATACTTAAATGCAATAAATACTTTTACTAATACAAATTAATGAATTAAATTCTTTGATCAAAAATTAAGAAAATGCAAAAAGGAAATCAAAAGGCAGGAAATAATAAAGACAAAAGCAGAAATTAATGAGGTAGAAAATAGAAAAGCAATGGACATAATTAGTAAATCAAAATCCTATTTTAACTGCTTTATTGAGATAGAATTCACACATCATACAATTCACCCATTTCAAGTATACTGTTAAACAGCTCTTAGTATGCTCACAGAGTTGTACATCTAGCATCACAAGCAATTTTAGAATATTTTTATCACCCCCGCAAAAAAACCCCCACCCTTACCCACCACCGCCAATATCCACACCCCATACTACCTCCAACCCTAGGCAAGCACTAATCTATTTTTGGTACCGATAGATTTGTTCTTTTCATTCCACATAAATGGAATCATGCAATATGTGGTCTTTGAGAGTGGTTTCTTTGACTTAGCATTATGTTTTCAAGGTTCATCCATGTTGTACCCTCTATAGATATTCCATGTCTTTTTATTGCAGAATAAAACATGCAGCAAAGGCAGTGCTGAGAGGGAAATTTATAGCTCTAAATGCTTACATTTAAAAAGAAGAAATACCTCCAATCAGACACCCTACCTCACAACTGGAGGATCTAGAAAAAGAGGAGCAAACTAAACCTAAGCAAGCAGAAGGCAGGGACTAAAAAGATTAGAGCAGAGATAAATGAAATAGAGAATTAAAAAAAACAATAGAGAGCATCAACAAATCCAAAAGTTGGTTCTTTGAAAGGACCAATAAAATTGACCCATCTTTAGCTAGAGGCTAAAGACATAGAGGATATAAATGACTAAATAGAAATGAAAGGCAGGGCATTACTACTGACCCCACGGAAATAAAAGGAGTTATAGAGATGTAGCATATATGACTTTGCATTTTTCTCCCCCAACCCTTCCCCTTTTTTCCTTTTCCTAGCGCAGCAACATTCCATTCCCAAATAGTAAAAAGGCAAGCCTCAGGAACAGGTTGTTTGTGAAAACCCTGCATCATAAACGTGTAGCCTTTTCTCCCAGAAACTTTCAGAACAATCTGTTCTTTTAAACTGCTTGACTACCCTCATGACAATAGAGCTTTTATGTAGTCACTGTGACTATGAAATTTCTGCCCTACTGATAAATGTGGTAAATGAACATTCCCTTGTTATTTGCCCTAAGCTACTTTCTCTAAAAGTCATGCTCCCCCTCGTGTGCCTTCCCCATCTGCATGTAGACATGTACTATAAAAGACCTCTCTCATTTTGCAGTGAGTATGAACAATCAAGCTTGGAACTGCTATCTCTCATCCCATGCCAAGGATGAGGACCCTACATAAGCCCCCAATAAACGCTCACTTACTGGCCAAGCTGGACTTGTCTGAGTCATTTTTGGTCTGATGTATCCCTCTCAGTTCGGCGGGAAGTTGTGATTTTTATTCAGCCCCTCGCTACACTGGGGACAAGAGGAAACTATGAACTGTATGCATACAAATTAGATAACCTAGATAAAATGGACTAACTCCTAGAAACACACAAACTACCTACACTGACTCAAGAAGAAATTGAACATCTCAACAGACGAATAACAAGTAAAAAGACTAAATCAGTCATCAAAAAACTCCCAAAAAAGAAAAGCCCAGAACCAGATGGATTCATTGGTGAATTTAACAAATATTCCGAGAAGAATTAATACCAGTCCTGCTCAAACTCTTCCAAAATATTGAAAAGGAGAGTACACTCCCTAACTCAGTCTATGAGGCCAAAATCGCCTTCATATAAAAGCCAGATAAAGGTACCACAAGAAAATTATAGACTAGGATCCTTTATGAATATACATGCAAAAATCCTCAAGAAAATAATAGCAAACTGAATCTAACAGCACTCTCCAAAAAGAGTTTTTCTTTTTGGAGTAATGAAAAAGTTCTAAAATTTTTTGTGGTGATGAATGCACAACAATTGTGGTTATAATAAAATCCATTGATAATACACTTTGGATAGATTGTATAGTATGCGACTATATCTCAATAAAACTGCTTAATAAATAATTGTGCAAGAATAGCCAGAAATAGCAGCTATGTATAGCAAGGGAAACATAAAGAAATAGAGAAGTGAAGAATTTTCTTGTTTGTTTTTGAGGTGTAAAGCTACACCATGATCAAGTGGGTTTTATCCCAGGTATGGAAGGGTGGTTCAATATAAGAAAATCAATTAATGTAATACACCACATTAACAGAATGAAGAAAAAACAAAACAAAACATGATCATCTCAATTGATGCAGAAAAGGCATGTGACAAAATCTAGCACCCTTTTTTTATTAAAAAATTTAGAAATCTAGGAATAGAAGGAATGTTCCTCAATATGATAAAGAGCATATATGAAATACCAAAAGTAAACATCATGATGAAAGCTTTCCATCTAAATTCAGGAACAAGACAAGGATGCCCACCGTCACCACTGTTATTCAACATTTTACTGGAAGTTCTAGCCAGAGCAATCAGTCAAGAAGAAGAAATAAAAGGTATTCAAATTAGAAAGAAAGAAGTAAAACTATCCATATTCAGAGATGACATGATCCTATACAAAAAATCCAGATGATCCTCAAGAAAGCTACTAGAGCTAATAAAAACAAATTTAGCAAAGTGGCAGGGTACAAGATCAACAGGCAAAAACCAGTGGTATTTCTATATACTAGTAATGAACAATCCAAAGAGGAAATCAAGAAAAAATTCTATTTAAAATAGCAACTAAAAGAATCAAATATCTAGGAATAAATCTAACCAAGGATGTAAGGGACTTGTATATAGAAAGCTATAAGTCATTATTGAAAGAAATTAAAGAAGACCTGAGTAAATAGAAAGATATTCTGTGCTCATGGACTAGAATCTTAATATTGTCAAGATGTCAATACTACCAAAAGTGATTTACATATTCAATGCAATCACAATCAAAATTCCAACAGCCTTCTTCAAGGAACTGGAAAAACTCACCATCAAGTTCATATGGAAGGTCAACGGACCCAGAATAGCCAAAACCACTTTGAAAAAGAACAGGGTCGAAGGACTCCCACTTCACGATTTCTGAGTGTATTTTTACAAAACTACAGTAATCTAAAGAGTGTGGTACTGGCACAGGAGAAACCTATAGACAATGGAATAGAATTGAGAGTTCAGAAATAAACTCACAATTAATGGCCACTTATTTTTAACAAGATTGCCAAATCCACTCAAGGGGAAGAAAAGTCTCTTCAACAAATGGTGTTGGGAAAACATGCAAAAGAATTTAGCTGGGCGCCTACCAAACAGCATATACAAAAATTAACTGAAAATGGATCAAAGCCCTAAATACAAGAACTGCAACTATAAGTCTCTTAGAAGAAAACATAGGGAAATATCTTCAGGACCTTGTATTAGTCAATGGACTCTTAGACTACACTGAAAGCACGATCAACAAGAGGAAAAATAGATAAATTGGATTTCATCAAAACTTGAAACTTTTGTGCTTCTGAGGACATTATCAAGAGAGTGAAAAGACAACTAACAGAATGGGAGAAAATATTTGGAAACCATATATCTGACAAGGGTATAATATCCAGAATACATTAAGAACCCCTACAACTCAACAACAAAAAGATAACCCAATTTAAAAACAGGCAAAGGACTTGAATAGACTTTTCTCCAAAGAAGATACACAAATGGTCAATAAGCACATGAAAAGATGCTTAACGTCATTAACCATTAGGGAAACTAAAATAAAATCTACGAGATATCACCTCACACCCAGGAAAATGGCTATTTAAAAAATGCAAAATAACAAATCCTAGCAAGACTGCAGAAAAATCGTACATTGTTGGTGGGAATGTGAATGGTGTGCTTTTCCATTGTGGGAAAACAATTTGGTGGTTCCTCAAAAACTTAAACATGGAATTACCGTACGCCTTGGCAATCCATATTCTAGGTATACCCAAAAGAATTGAAAGCAGGGGCTCAGACAGATACTTGTACACTAGTGTTCATAGCAGCATTACCAATGTTAGCCAAAAGGTGGAAGCAACTTAAGTGTCTCTCAGCAGATAAATGGATAAGACAATTGTGGCATATACATAAAATGGAATGAAGTTCTGATAAATACCACCACATAAACCTTGAAGACATCATGTTGAGTGAAATGTCAGTCACAAAGGGACAGATATTGTATGATTTCACTTACATGAAATAGTTAGATGTGCAGACTCTTGTCGACAGAAAATATAGAGTACAGGTTATTAGGGCCAAGTGGGAGGGGGAATGGGAACCTAATGCATAATGGATATAGGGTTTCTGTCGGGGTGATGGGAAAGTTCTGGTAATGAATAGAGGTAAGGGTAGCGCAACTTCATGAATGTAATTAATCTCACTGAATGGTATGCTTGGAAGTAGTTAAGATGGGAAAGTTTGTGTTGTGTATGTTTTTACAGTTAAAGAAAAAAGAAAGACAATGACAAAGGACAGTTAAATGCAATACACGATCCTGGACTGGATCTAATAAAATGGAGGGAAATACACTCAAAGGCCGTAATTGAGACATA
>JAQZBX010079441.1:0-13980 GCA_029593785.1 Cabassous unicinctus | reverse complement strand
TTTTAAAGATTTATTTATTTTATTTATTTATCCCCCCCTTGCTGCTTGTGCTGCTGTATCCATTCGCTGAGTGCTTCTCCGTGTCTGCTTATCTCCCCCTTGCTGTGAGGTCTTGCCGCATCAGCCCACAGCGCGAGCCGGGAAGCGAACCCGGGGCCTCTCATATGGTAAACGGGGGCTCTATCCATTGCGCCACACCCGCTTCCTGCCGTGAGGTTGCTGCATCAGCCCACCGCACCGCTCAGGCCGGCGTGCCCTCACAAGGAGGCCTCGGGACGCGAACCGGGGCCTCCCATATGGTAAACGGGGGCTCTATCCACTGAGCCATACCCGCTTCCCCTATTACTTCATTTTTGGTGTGTATCTGCTCCTCTTCAGGAACCACCTTTGAGAGAGGTAGAACACTGGGGCAGAACCAAAGAATTAGAATTGGTGCTTTATACTGAAACCTAAATGTCTGGACTCATGGTTTCTTGCTAGAATTTTCCCATGATGGTCTGCATAATGTGTGGCTAGACATTGCCCTTTAAATTTTTGTGCTATAGGCTATTGAAATAGCTCAGACAATATTGATTTGTATTCTGAAGAAGACTCAAGACTTAACTGAAAAGCTTAAAGAGATTTTTGTGAATTAGGTGAAGATATAGTTGATCTATAACTTATTCATTGAAGTAATTGTTATTTATTTTATTAATTGACAAATTATTTTTATACAAAGGAGTTGAAACTTATATAGTAAACTAGTTATGTTAATGCAAAGAGACACATTTTAATTTTTGAAACAGGTAAAACATCAAGTTATATAAAAAGGATGGTTTTACAATTAATATATTTAGGATTATTGGTGTCCAAATGCAGGATTTGAATAGTTCAAATACACTTATATTTTTATAAGTGTAATATTCCTAAGCTCCATCCAAATGATACACAGCCAAACTGTATAGAAATATATTAAGAAAGGTGAATTCTAGGTGGATAGTGCTAGAAGGAGGTATGAATCATCTAACAGAGTCTAGTTTTAAAAAATTGTAGGATGAGGAGAATGGCTTGAAACTAGGTCTGTTCTGGTGTTTTTAATTCCATAGCTGCAAATATATCACTTATGGGAGAAAAGGCACCTGAGAATGGGGGTGGGGGGAGCACATGGTGGGGTAAGGAGTGTAATAACAGCATTATTTTGGTTCTAGCGTGTGAAAAATTTTGGTTAGAGGTATCAGACAAAGAAAAACAGTTTTTTTTCCCTTTTAAGGAAGATTTATTAGAAACTGATTATTTTTATTTCCTCCTTCTAATAAAAGAACAAAGGGTGCCTGCTGTAGTTTCAGACCCATATTCTATGAAATGTTGTCCTGCTTGTGATGGTAGCTCCTTATGGGATTTATTTCTGTCGCTGTAACACTATGTACTCTATGCATTGCACCTGTTCACACAGAGTACATTGCATTGTGATGTTTGTACAGATAGATGCTTCAAATAAAAAGCCAATCTGCCTTTTTTATAGAGTGCTAGTCTATTAGTGACTTAATTAAACTTAATTCTGTTTTTGTCTGCAATTTTGTGTATAGTCTTGATTGGTTTCCTGAGCAATGATTTCTATTTTGCAATTAGCAGTTTTGTCTGAGATCAGTTTTGCTATTGTATGGAGTCTGTTCTTACAGAGCCTCCTTTAAGACTGCTCTGACTTTAAAATCATTATTAGGCTTTTGTCAGAGCAGATTTGTTGACATTCTTCTAACATTAAAAAAAAATTAAAAGATTGCACAAATAAGCTCTGCATTTCACTATTTCCTGCTAATATGCAAAAAATGTATTTATGATAATTACATGTACTGTGTGCCAGAACTGAAACAATACATTCCTCATAATGGAGCATAAATAAAGAAGGTGGAGCCAGCTGCTCTTAAACTGTTTATTTGCAAGCAGTAATGATATGGAGAATATACCTTTTTCACTGTTAGTCTGGCAATACTGAACCTGTTGCTGCATTAGGCGAGTTTTATTTTGCTGGATAGGGGAAGGAGGGCTGTCTGCTGTCTGGTAGGAGGGCTTTGTCTGGGCTTTTCTCTCTGTGTTTTCTTTCTGTTTTTCTTTCTCTCTCCTCTTCTCTCTCTCTCTTTCTCTCTCGCTTGCTCTGTCTCTGTCTCTCTCTCCCTCTCTGCCCCCCTCTCCCTCCCTCTCTTTTGCTCTCTCTCTCTCTTCCCGTCTCTGTGGTTTGTAAGGTAGGTTGCAGTGTGTGTATATACACAACATCAAGAGCAGGAAAATGGACTCATTAGGGAGGCAGGCAGTCATTACCACTCACACTGTACTTCCAGGGAGACACCGATTATGAGAAGAGAAACTCAGCGCTGGGGAAGAAGGTAGGGCAGACAACTTTTATAAGAAAAAAAAATCCTGCTTCCTCAATTCCCCCTCTACCTATCATCTCCTTTAGCCCCCAATGCTTTTATTCTTTCTCTCTTGAATTTTAATTTCCAGATTTAAGTTTGAAAGAGCTATTGCTAGCTTAAAATTTGGAACATCTATAGGAGGCCTACCCTCTATGAATTTTCTTCCTACTTATTTAAGGGTGTGCCCTTGTGATTCAGTTTAATTACTTTAAAAATAATTGCAAACAAACCTATTTATTTTTCTCACTAGAGTACCAAATAAATCAGTATTTTCCACTCTTTTAAAACAGACCCCTCCGTATGTTTGTTACTCTCTAAGCTTTTCTTGTCTGTTTATGCAATTCCATCTGTCTGTCTATATATCATGTTGTCCTTATTTATTGCTAACTGGGTTTTGTTAGTATTTGCCAGTTAGTTTTAGCTGCAGTGCCAGTGTGGGCATTACTAAAGTGAGACTCTTGTTCTTTGTTTTACATAGAAGTTTAAAGTCCATATTTACAGTTTAAATCTTTGAAGAGGTTGAATAGTTTTTGCCAGCGTATTTATTTGATGGCATTGTACATAAGGGGAGAGATAAGAGCTGAGGACTGGTAAGAATCAAGTAATTATTTTTGTCATCACACACTCTTCTATATTTCATCTGGGGGGTGTATTTTGAAAGGTACTTTGCTTTCTAACTTATTTTGCAGATGGACTTTTACATTTATAGGGCTATCACTGTGGTTAGTAAAAATGCAAACTTTCTTAACAAGTAGTTTTTATGCTAGGACAGTTTCCTTTTAGTATGTTACTGTTTATTTATGCTTGGGGTGGGAGGAGTGGGGGACTGGCCATCTTTTTACAAAGTAGAAGCTATGAAGTGTGTCAGGCCATCTTGTGCAACAAATGTAAGTATTCATTTAATATTTTTTTGGACTATAAACAATGTATTTGCTATTTCAAACATAGTTTTGAGGTGCTTTCTTTTTCTTTTCTTTTTTTTTTTAATGGTGGGAAAAGTTGTATTTCACAACTAGTTGAAATTGTTGAAAAGTTTTCCCAGAACAGTGTTCTTCGTAATTCAAAGGAGTAGTTAAATAGTTCCATTTGAAATGGGCTCTTTAGTAAAACTGCTATTCATTTGTTAAAAAAAAGTAAGATAGTAAGACAGGTAAATGCTTTTGGCATATACATGAGTAATGATAGAAAATGGATGCTGATTTGTAGAGATGTTTGATAGTAACAATCACCTTTTTTGTAATAAATTATTTATTTCATAGAAGTGGAGGCCTTTTCTTTTGTTTTAAAAAAAAAACAAGCAAATTCCATTAGGCCTCTCTGACAACACAAAGAAGTCCATAAAGCCATATTCTTAGCCTACCTGGAACACTAGAGCAGATTCCCCAACACATGCTCAAGGTTCAAACCTAGTAAAATGTTATTAAAAATCCATTATTTTGGGAAGGTGGTGAACTTTTGCTGCTGAAAGTCTTTCTTTTCCCCTCTTCTCTAAAAAATGTATTCAGAGAATTTTAATTTGCTTATCTTGCCTTAACTGTCTTTTAAGTTGGCAAGGCCTGCCTTGGCCAAGAGTAGTACAAATACTAAGTACACTAAATCAGGTCCTATCCGAGATTATTGTTCCCAAGGTCTATGGAGGAGTCTATGGAAAGTGCATGTTATTATGGAACACAGTAAAGAATGTTTCAAATGTAATGTTGGTCTAGTTCAAACCTTGACTCTAAAATTTGTTTCAAAACTTATATATCAAAACTATGCATATCTCATGCACCTGTCATTTCCTATGTTAGCAATGTGAACACTATCTACAATTTCTACTTTTTTACCAAAAGAACTCTCTCCTATATCTCTTGATTAACCTTCTCTTTTTCTGTACACGTGCATGTGGGGAGCTATCTGTGTGCATATTTGTTCATGTATGTCTATATTCTCATACATATATGGATAAATAAATCACAGATTCTTGGCAGATATGACATTTTAAAAATTTCATGTCAAGTATATTCATGTTAACAGCAAACAAACAAAAAATTGAGAGTCTTACAAGAGAAGATGAAAATTTCTTTTAACCTTCCAGAACAAATAAAAGTAAAATATTAGTCATTTTAACAGTGGGTTTAATTTTTAGGATGGGTATATGTTTTCTTTTGCATTATCATTTTTAGCTTTCAGTAGATCTAAAATATTTTTAGTAGGAAAAATAATTTTGCCTTTTCTGGGAGGAACTGTCACAATCTAAATAGAGCAGGACAAAGTAAAATGTACATAAGTAAGCTTAAAACCATTGTACTCTGCTGTATAGGGTTTTGGAAAGCTGAAAGGCTTACATCACAGGAGGGCTATAAAGTGCTGGAAAAATTCATTAACCATTGTTTCAGGTTCTGGTGGGCTCTTCCTATCAGCACATGAAATTTGACTGTTTAGATCTCCGAAGTCTTAGGTCACAGTGTGTTTCATTTTAATATTAGAGCAGACAGTTATCTAACACACCCACATAAGGAAATGCTCTAAAGCAGTTATTTCATGCTTTGTCATGCCCTGTAGCTAAAACAATTTGGTACTGAGTGACGTGTATATGCTATTTAACTCCTATCCCATTAAAATCAGCTTTGGCTCTTCGAAAAGGACTAAAACAGTGGGATGGCAGACAGCATAATTCAAATGCTAAGCACATGCAGTTTAGACTTTTTCTTTTTTTAAACGAAAGGGAAATTATTTTAACTTAAGGGGAGTTATTTGTTTAACTTAAGGGGAGTATTTTTTATGTAAAGACTATATAGTGATTTCCTGGATTTTACTCATTAGGGTTTCAAAAATTGCATTTACTTTTCTTCCTTCACATTTTCCTCCAGAAATTTACATTTATCAAAAGGATAGCAGCTGCATACTTCCCCCTGAAATGTTAACAAATAAATGGCATTCCTGTTTATTTATCTATTTTTGAATTTTAATGATTAGTCCTTGTGCTAATTAACAAATTCTCGTATTCATGAAATCTGGCACTTCATAAATATCCAATTGTGTGATTATCTACACATGTTCTGGCTTTCTATAAATATAGAAATTATAAGAGGATGTGTTCATAAACTTGCCCAAGTCTGAGTAACGGCTGGTCATGCTGCCATATAGGAACCCAGGTTCAGGCCCTGAGCAAATGTGTTGCCCCAAGATCTGGCAAGGTGTGCAGAAGCAGCATCTGGCTGATATTGCTAACTAGTGATCCTTTCTGGCAAAGTAAGGAATTCTTTGAATGCTGCTAGTTTCAGCCTTCTTCATCCCCAGTGGTGGCCTCTTTAGGTCTTAATGTTGATGATGGAGCTCAGAGTTGACTTGTCTTAGAGGCCACTTTTGAAATATATTTTAACTAAGTACAGTGGAAAATAGACTTTAATGGACTTCTACAAAAGAAGTAGAGGAACGGACATAGCTCAGTGGCTGAGCACCTGCTTCCCATGGATGAGTTCCTGGGTTCAATTCCTGGTGCATCCTTGGAAAAAAAAAAAGTGAAATAGTATGCCTATCCTATGTTTCTTAACTTGTGACAATCTAAGTTAGCATGAAAAGTCACATAGTGTTTTCTTTTAGTTTGTATGGCAGTGTACTATTACAAGTAAATTTTAGAACTCAGGCATTACTTACATAGGAACAGTTCACTCTACATAAAAGACAATAAACACTAGCAGTTGGGCAAGTGTGTACATGCAAGTTATTATTAAATTAAAAATCAAGTTCTTTTAACTGATTTTTCATAATGTATAAGTCATTTTGATTATCTAATACAGTCACTTGGTATTATTGGCAATGCTACTATAGTCAATGTTGGCCATTTGATACTTTGCCCCAGATCTTCAAATCATGTGTAGAATTCCCAGGTATTTTGTAAAACTTGAAAGTTGTAATTTTCTTGAAAACTCTGTTTAATGTATTTCATTTGCTTAAGTAATTTCTAGCATTTTGCAGAATCCCTAGGAACTACAGCCAATATCAGATAAAACAACTAACAAGATCTTTTTTTTTCTTTACCAAAAACCCAAGGGCAATATCCATATCCTAGAAATTCTAGCAAATGCCTAAGTTCATGTTTTCCTGTTATATAGTTATACATTTAATCATCAATTAACATTGATGCCAATTATGTTTAACATATCAAAAATATTCTTGAGCTTTCCTACTTCTAATTTCAGCATAGAGTTTCTGAGGCTGTGGGAAGAAGTAATGCTACCTATTATTACTATCATGTCTGTAGTAACCAGTCCAGCAGATGTTGGAAACAGCATTCAAGGACTTTTAAGAAAAAGGGCTTTTCTGTCACTCTAGCTGTTCAACCGTAATAATGAATAAGTGGTGCACTATTTCTGCACTAAAATGTGGAAAAATTATGCTTGACTTAGGCTTCATAACCTTTCTTCTATTCCAGGACCAAGCCTTTTGGTTATTCTACAGTTCGCTGTAAAGTAATCAGCTTGAGGACACCCAGCTGAAACTCCAGCCCCGGGTGTGGTTCATTTAACCAATGAAACCCTTACATAACTGCTTCAACTTAGGGAAAGTTAGGTACTGAGTTCAGTGGGTCATTTAGGTTACAGATGGAAATCAAGGATATTATTATTAATTTCGGAATATTCAGTCTTCCCTGTGAAACTCTGATGGATAGAGTGATAATTATAGCAGAATGAATTTACCTTCTTGGTATTAGAAGTAACTTTGACACAGAATACTTCTGTCTCAAGACCTTTAACATTCATATTATACATTATGTACATAAAATAATTTAGTTGAAAATTTTCCATATTAAATTACTAATTAAGTATTTACATTCAATAAATATAAAACTATTTAATGGAGGTTTGGGTTTTTGGGAAATTAAAAATATGGCCAATAAATTGAAACTTAAAATGTAGAAATGTCAATAATAATCCTATATATAATAGTATTATTTTGTTTTTAGGAAATTTCTTACTCTAAAGTTTTTTTAAAAACCATGTTTGAATTAGTTATTTTATTTAAATTTGTATTCTCTCTAATGTTTAGAAGGCTTTAGTTTTTTACTAAATAAGCCTGGACATTTGAAATATTTACCTTTCCTGTCTAAAATGTGCTCTGAATTATTGTTGTAATCAAATTTTGATTTTTTTGTTGGGAAATTCCTTTTATAGTATGAGCTTCTTTCCCCTTAATGAAATGCAACTGGTAGAAAATTAAAGGAATGCTATCAGTTTGTTCAGGTGGCATATTAAAACTTAGTTGAAAATTATTACTAGTAGAAAACTATGAATGTTCTAGGCTATACATTTTTTCTGATAGAATGTATGTATATGAATTCCATATGGCTATCACTTTAAACTGTGAGAAAATGTTCCTCTCTTTTATTGTTCAAGTAGAAACCAGGCAAATATAGTCACAAGGATGGCTTTTTACTGTCTTCTTTTTTCTTAATACTGGACACATTAAAATTTTTCTTGGCCCAGAAATTGAGCTTTGAGTCTGTACAGATTTACTAATCTTCTTGGCCATTTGCACCTACTACTCTAGGTAGGGCAAAAAGGGACTTTAGGTGGGACAAAAGAACTTTAATAGTTCTTACTTTTCCTAGTTCCTCAAATCAACAGTTACCTTTCCCCACATCTCATTTCTAAAGGGAATAAGAATAGAGATGCTTAATAAGCAAGTGGAGATAAGAATATAAGTAAAACTGAGGTTGGCAGTGGTGGGTGCTTTTGAAATTTCTTAATTTAGAAGTATAATAAAAGAAAAATAATTTATCCATAACCCTCAATAAAAGCCACCTGATCTATCCCTATGTCTAAAGCAGATCTATTAAAATTCCCTCTCCACCCCAAGATAGATTTCTATGGTACCACTGAAAATCAAAGCACCTCACATTTCTAACACATCCACTGTCAGGTTTCCTTCATACATTTTCCCTTTTAAGCCTTGGGCTTGGAGTTGTAAGCAAATTTTCATGGTTGGTGAATAGAGTTCATTTGTTTTCATAAGAAGCCTTCCCAACAAAGTATTCTCAAAGCATGCCCTCAAACAGCATCACAAACTCAATTAAAACAGAAGACGAGATTGACTGAATGCTTTTTTTGGTCTGTTTAAAATAAAATAAAGTAAAATATATCTTATATAAAACAAAACAGAAACCAACTTTAAACTTCTTATCATCTGAGTGGACAGGTTTCTTTTTACATAAAGGCTTTCTGAAACTATTTTGGTACAAGAGTTTTGACCAGCATATTCTACTCCATCCTTTGCCTACTTGCTGCTTTGTTTTCTGAATGCTGACTGAATGTGAGTAATTGGTTAGTTTAAAAAATTACATTCTTATAACAGATTCAGAATATATTCATGAATTTGAAGATGTGCTAGGACTTAAACACAATAGTTTCAATCATATCAACTTAAGCATGAAAATATATGAATAAAAATTTTAGAAACTACTTACCTTCCTGGTTTATTGAGAGAAGCTATGGTGTGCAAAAAGCACTTCCCATCCGGAAGTATTAATTAACAGACACTCCACCTTGTTCCAAAAAGGACTTAAAGTGGTTAAATCTGGAGACCTAGTTTCTAGTCGTAATTGTGTGACTTTGAGTAAATCATAATCTCTTTGTTCCTCAGATTCGTCTTCTGTAAAATGAGGGAACAAGCTCCTTTTCAGATTTTCTTTTATCTTAAAGAATGTATGATTTTATTTTAAATAGTTATATACGTAGATAATTCTGGCTGAATCTTCTATGTATACGTTAAATGGTCACAAATATCTGGAAAGAAGTTTAGGTTGATAGTGATCTAAGAATAAAGAGGGTTTATGTGGTCTGATAGAACCAAAGTACATTAATTTTTTTGTTGTTTTCAGCTTCATTAGACGTCACAATATAGTACTGGGCTTCAGTTGTATTTAATAATTCAATGAATGCAATAAACCAAATATTGTCGTATATCAGGCAAACTGACTGAATTGTTTCTGGGTGGTTTGACAAAAGGGCTGCTTTTAACTGGGTGAAGCACAACATGGTTACTATGGCTCCATTCCTCCCCACTGGCCACTAGATGGAGAGGCGGTCCATGTCCACGGCCTTGCCCATGGTAAGCAGCTCATTTCTGACTTTCTACTGGAAAAGCTGCACTATATGCCTTTGGATATTTCTATGAACATACACATGACATTTTGGAGAAGCCATCAGAGAGTATGTTCTCTTCTATACAAGGATTATGCTATATTCATGAAATGCAAAATGATTTGATCTTCCTTAGGCCACTATTAATGCTGATAGATGTAGGAGAAGGCCAGCATTACAAATCTGTGGTTTTAGTTGTCAAAAAAGGGCCTCTTGCCTCTTTCGAATTTGTCCATTTAGAAAGGGCCCTGAAATGAATGTCAGCACGACAGTGCCACCTTGTGTCCCTGTTGCTGTGAGAATAACTGATACATAAGCCACTGAAAAGGAAAGAACAGGACATTTGCCAAAAAATTGATAAATTGTTTCAAGCTTTGATTTTTCAATAGCTGCACAAAAATTATGTAATATGTTTTACTATATTTGGCAATTTTTATTACTTGAGAAGTTGGAATGTGTGCGTTTTTACCCCTTCTCTCATACCAGTGTATATTAAAATATTTTTAAAAGTACAGATACAAACAGGGATGTGTTTAATTTAGAATTGGGAGTGGAAGAGGCAGGGGATGTCAGAGATATTAACATAAATCTTGCCATGCATAAAGCCTCAGAGCAGTAATTTCAGACGAGGTGCTCTCTTCACACTCTTGCAACAATTTTTATATGCATACTTTGATAATATCACTTCTCACCTTGTATTGCCATTGTTTGTATCTTTCAACTAAACCATGAGCTCCTTGAGGATAGTGTCTGTATCTTATTCATCCTTCTGCCTCCAGAATTTTCTGTGGCGTTCAGCACAGAGGCACTCAAATGTTTGACGTCTGAGTGAATGATTATGTAAGGCTGGCTTGTAACATTCTTGTTTTATTTATTTATTTATTTTGAGTTTTAAATAATTTTAGAACTTTTTCCTTTTGGAAAAAGACCTTCTGAAACCACCTGCTTTCCAAATTTCCCTTTATAAATTTACTTTTTATCACATTAAGTGACCTTTTTTTCCTTTTGAAATGCAAACAATGCATTGCCCATTCATGACCATATATTGTAGTTTTGAGTTTTATAACAATCTTAACACTTAAAAATGAATGACAAGTTTTAAATTCCAGACATTTTTGCATAGAATTTAGATCTGGGGTTTTTTTTAGTCCACATATCACCATAAACACCAGCAAACTGTATGACTTTAGGTAAGTTGCTTAAACTCTCAATTTTCTTATTTGCAGAAAGGTGATAATAAATGTTTCCCATCCTATCTATCTCATAAGGTTATTGTGAGGATTAAATGAGTTAATATATATGAAATTTCGTTATAAATAGTAAAGCACTTTACAATTAATAATATTTACCATTATTTCTACTTTAATTAAAGAAGTGGATAATAAAAATCTAAGTCAAAGCAAAACATATAAATTTTAAAACCCACTGAAATTCACAGCATTTCTCAAATGGGGTGCTTCTCAGTGGTGGCGGGTGCTGGAGAGGATTTGAATTAGCCCAGCTTCCTATGTTTTGGTTTAAAAGCCTATACTACTAATAATAATATTTGCCAGACAAACATTATAGTTTTCTCTGATTTCACCCATCATTCATAGTTCATTTTTGATAGTGATATTTATTCAAATAAAAGGTAAAACATTAAAAATAACCAAATGTAATAAAAAATTCAATACCTATTCTAGTCCAATGGTTCTTTTTTCAACTTTTCATTTTAAAATATTTTCAAACTTAAAGAACAGTTAAAAAATTTTACAAACGCTGTACAGAGAACTTCAACATACCTCTACCTGTAGATACCCAGATCCATCAGTTTCAACATTTTGCCATTTCTTTCTGTTTTCCTTCCTCCCCACCCCACCCCACCATCTCTCTCTTTCCGTTTCTCTTTCTTTCCTTCCTTGCTGCCTTCCTGCCTGCCTGCCTGCCTCCCTCCCTCCCTCCCTCCCTGCCTGCCTGCCTCCCTCCCTTCCTTCCTTCCTTCCTTCCATCCTTCCCTCTCCATTTCCTAAACACTTGGGTATAGGTTGTATACATCATGCTCTTTGAACATTTAATACTACCACATATGTTTCCTAAGAACAAGGATATTCATTTTTGTAACCACCTTAAATGCAGTTATCAAGTTTCAAGATTTAACATTGATATGAAATTTACAGTCTATATTGCAATTTTTTCATATGTTCCAATAATGTCCTTTTGAGCTTTTCCTTTTCCCTTGCTAGATCCCATCCAGGATTGTGTATCACATTTAATTGTCATTGTCTCTATAGTTGCTTTCTCTCTTTTTTATTTAAATTGTGGAAACATACTATACATACCACTGCCAAGCATACCATTCAATGGGATTAATCACATTTACAGTATTGTAAATATTTCTATTTCTGAAACTTTCCCTTCTTCTAAAACAGAAACCCTACACCCATCATGGGCATTAACTCCCCATTTCTCCTGACCTCTGTCCCTGGCAACCTTTACTCTAATTTCTGTCTCTATAAGCTTGCATATTTTCTGATATTTTCTTTGTAGTTACCATGGGGCTTAAATTAAACATCCTAAATCTATAAAACAATCTCTTTTGCTTTGATACCATCTTAACTTCAATATTATACACAAACTATGTTCTTATTCGCCTCCATTCCCATACTTTTATGTAGTTCTTGTCACAAATTCTATGTTTTAAATTACGATTCTGAAACCACTGATTTCTCATTATATTTTATGCATTTGCCTTTTAGAGACTGTAGGAAGTAAAATGTGAGGTTACAAACTAAAAATATAATACTACTGTCATTAATGTATACCAGTGTCATTACCTTTACTGGAGGCTTCAGTTGATTGTCTATTGTCCCTTCCTTTCAACCTGCAGTATTCTCTTTAGCATCTCTTGTAAGGCCAGCCTAGTGATAATGAATTTCCTCTGCTTTTATTGATTTGGGAGTGCCTTAATTTCTCCCTCATTTTTGAAAGTTATAGACTTCTTGGTTGACAAATTTGCTTTCAGCACTTTATGTATGTCATTATACTGTCTTCTTGCCTCCATGGTTTCCAATGAGAAATTGAGACAAACTTTTATTGAGGCTCCCTTGTATTTGACATGTTACTTCTCTCTTGTGGCTTTCAGAATTCTCTCTATCTTTGGCATTCAGTAGTCTGATTATTATATGCTGTGGCATGGGTCTATTTGGACTTACATTGTTTAGCGTTCATTGAGCATCTTGGATGTGTATATTCATGCCTTTCATTAGATTTGGGAAGTTTTCAATCATTATTTCTTCAAATATTCTCTCTGCCCCATTTTCTCTTTCTTTTCCTTCTGGATCTCCCACATTGCATATATTGGTACACTTGATGGTGTCTTACAGGTTCCTCAGGCTCGGTTCACTTTACTTCATTCTTTCATCCTTCTGCTCCTCAGACTGAATGATTTCAATTGTCTTATCTTAAAGTTCTCTGACTCTTCTTCCAGCTCCAATCTTCTGTTGAACCCCTCTTAGGGAATTTTTAATATTTGTTACTGTGAAGTTCAGCTCTGTTTGGCTCCTTTTCATAATTTCCATCTCTATATTGATATTCTCTTTGTGTTTATTTATTATTTTCCTGATTTCCGTTAGTTCTTTCTCCATATCGTCCTTTAGCCCTTTGAGCATATTTAGGACCAATTTTTTAGGTTTTTGTCTGGTGTGTCCCGGTCTAGTCCTCTTCATTGATGGTTTCTAATGCTTTAAGCTTCTCTTTTGTCTGGGCCATTGCTTCCTGTTTCTTTGTATGTTTTGTGAACTTGAAATCTGAACATTTTGATATTTTAGTGTTATCATTGGAATTTTGATTCTGAAGAATCTGGTTTTTAAAGCTTGTATCCATGTATCAGCTTGTATTATGACAGAGCTTTCCTTGATTGCCAGAAGCTAACAACAACAAAAGCCTTTGCAGATTGACCTGTGTGAGTGCTCTTCTTCAGAGTTTATCCATACAGTTTAGAGAATAGCTCCAGGTCAAAGCATAGGGGCCTCCTTGATCCTTTCTATGCATGGGCCTTGTCTTGGGCTTGTGCTGTGGCCCTATGAATTCACCCATTTACACAGTTCCAAGTGTCCCCTTTTCCCTAGGAAACAGTTTCCTCACGGTTGCAGGTATAGCACTGTATGTCCTATAGCCAGCAATCTCTAGCCCCAGGCAGCATGACTTGACTGCTCTGCTACAGCCTTCTGTAGGTGAGTTCCATGAGCTGCCTTCTACATGCAGGGCAAGTTATGGGACAGCAAGTCCATCAGGCCACCACCGGGCAGATTGGGACAGACAAACATGCTCCCAGTATATGTTCTAGGGTTACTCTGCTCCCTCAGGAATCGAGACCAGGAGCCCGCACTGGAAGTGTGGTCCTGCCCCACCAGAAGCTGGAATCACTGAGGACTGGGGGAGGGGCCAGCCAGGCATCGGGAGACCCTACTACTTTTTTTTTTTTTTTT
>JAQZBX010079440.1:0-13974 GCA_029593785.1 Cabassous unicinctus | reverse complement strand
AAAAAAAAAAAAAAAAACAGGATATAAAATACAATTCTTCAGTGAGACATGATAGCTCAGGCTGACGCCAAGAGTCATTATCTACAATTTAAATCAGAACTCAGAATCTTATGAGAGCGTCGTTACTCTCATCCTTATGCAAAGTAATGTCCAGGAAAGACCCAACAAGAACATTATGCTTTGCAAGTCTCTACTGTTCTTTACTTTGTTCAAAAGGTGTAGGTGGAGAGAACAGAAGAAGGATGTGTGTACAGGAAAGATTGTTAAAATGTCTGTTCCACTACCAACACCTAGGAGGTGTATAAATTGGTAGCAAAAGACATGTTCTAGAAGATTCATAGCAACAGTATGTGCAACCCAAAATCTGAAACTACCCAAATGTCCATCAACAGTCAGCAGTAAAATGGATTCATAAATTGTAGTATACTGTACAGCAAAGACAATGAGCATCAACAACTACACACAATTTTGATGAATCTCATAAACATAATGTAGAGCAAAAGAGAAGCCAGTCACCAAAGAACAACAAATGTATGAAGTACAAAAACAGATAAAACTCATCTAGGTTGTTAGAAGGCAGAGACCATGGGGTTTTCTATGGTACCAGTGATATTGTTTCCTGAGCTTGGTGGTGGTTTCATCAAACTGTAAGATTATGATATGTACACTTTTCCACACGCATATTCCCTTCAATAAAAAGTTTTAAGTGATGGTTCTAAAAATGTCAAACAGTTCCTAAATACCGACTTCTTCAGATTTGTCCCTTGAGCATCCATTCACAAGCGTCATTATCTTTCTTAAGTATGAAATTTACAGCTATATATTTTAGATAGTCTAATAAAAATACCTTCAAATATTTGCTAACACATACCAAAATGCCAATCTATAACAACCCCCAAGAGAGAAGAGAAGAGAAGAGAAGAGAAGAGAAGAGAAAAAAGAAAAGGGTGGTGGTGGGGTGGACATGAAGAGACAATTCATTGAAGAAGAAATGTAAATGTCCAATAAGAAAATGAAAACTAGTTTGACTTCATTACAATTGAAAGAAATGAAAATTGAAACATGATATTTTTTTACACCTTAATATCAAATTAGGAAATGTTGGTAAAGGTTGAGTAAAGGAGCAAGCACTAGGGTAAAATTAGAACATTTTGAATATTTACCTATCTGTATAACAATTTGGTGATCTATAATGAGAAGTCTAAAATGAATTACTAGTTGTGTAATATTCCCCTTGCTAGGTAGGGTGCTTACCCAAAGGAATAATTTAGGTTCCGTGCAAAGACTTAGCTACAAGGATGTTCACTGAAACATTTAATCTTTAATAGAGGGTGAGGGGGAATTTCCTAAAAGAACAACAACTGGAGATTAGTTAAATTATAGTAATATCCACAGAGCATGGTGCAAAACACTGCATAGTGTGACATAATTATTGTAAAGAGAGGAGAGGGGAGGAGGGTAGAAAGGAATAGAAAAGACAGAAAGGGAGGGAAGGGGAGGGAAAGGGAGAAGAAAGTAGGGGAAGGGAGGGGGGAAAAAGCCATTAATGAAAGGATTAGCAGTAGTGATTATCTCTGAGAAGTCAATTCTGGGTGTTTTTATTCTCTTGTATTTTTGCTGCATTTTCTAATATTTTTCTAAAGTAAAAAATATTAAAAAGAATGCTTTCTATAAAAATAAATGTCTCTTTTCAAAGCTATTTTAAGCATAAATATGGTAGTTCTTACAGAGAACCTACTGACTGTTTAAGAAAGCTCTTGGTCTTTTTAGAAATATGAATTAATGTTAAATAAAACAGATGCCAGCATGCTCACCGCAATTACCAGAATCAAGTATTTGCTTGAACCTTTTTTTTCCTTCCTTAAAAGCCCCACAGGGAAGGGAAGGAGGTATTAGACATTCTGTAAGCTCACACCCAGTTTAACCCTAATTCCCCAGACAAAATATAACCTGTGAGGATTCATTTGTTTCTCTCCCCTGCAGCAACAACCCAGTTGACTCAGTACGCAATTATTTATTAATCATTCTACATGCAATTACATGGCTCTATAAAAATTGTGCAATGTCTTTCATTGAAAACTCACACCATTTTCCGGCTCTTCTAACTCTATATAGCTCTAGGAACTGTATTATCAGTTCATTTTGCCCTATTTCTTACCATTAGCTTCTAGCAAGTGCTAGATTCAAAAGCAGCCTTGATTGCAAAATTTTAAAGATTGTTCAGAAGTTTGGCTGAGATGTGATTTCACAGTCCTTTCTATCATATAAGTAACTTAAGTAACTGTGTCACTGGTTTCACTAAATGGCACCTTTGAGCTTTCTATAAGGAGTAGAACCTTCTTCCTAAGTGAAAACCCCAAGATTATATTTTAAAAAATTGTTCCCATGAAGAGAAATGAGAAGGAGATAAAGTCTAAAATCATAAGGAATTCACTAAAAATTTCCAATTCTAATGTCATTATGTTTAAGCAATGTTGAATATACGCACACAGAGAAAAAAGACTAGAAGGAAATGCACAAAAATGTTAATTTTCATCCACGCATGAATAGTAGAGTAAGGGTGATTTTTATTTTCATTTGTTATGCTTTTCAGTATTTTTCACATTTTTGACATTAAGTGTTACTATTATTAGAAAACCATAAGGAAATGCTATAAGACAAGTGTGTAGAGGCAGAAAGAGCAGTGGACTAGGAATGGAAGGCCCTGGAACTTGGGGCTATTCACAACCTGCTCACGTTTATACCACTTCCAAAGCTCCCTTCCAAAAGTATGTCAAAGCTAAGGCACCCAGGACCCCAATGAACGGTTATGCAAAAAACCACTTGACGTATTTTCCATGATAGATGTTGAAGATTCAGAGGAGTATAAAGAAAGGACT
This sequence comes from Cabassous unicinctus, assembly GCA_029593785.1. Lineage (NCBI taxonomy): Eukaryota > Metazoa > Chordata > Mammalia > Cingulata > Chlamyphoridae > Cabassous > Cabassous unicinctus. The sequence goes on along the minus strand of JAQZBX010079440.1, from coordinate 11,095 downwards.
TTGTACTGAGATATCTCTGCTTTTTCCTAGGAATTCTTTCATACATTTTAATGTGGACTTTTTCGGAAGAGAAATGGGGGTCTTTTTTTAAACCACAAAGGCTGAAGAGAGTGGGTGATTATACTGACTCTAAAGAGAAGGCAATATTAACTGCTCCACAAGGAAGTTTAAAAAGTCTGCAGGATTCACACATGCTGTTCAAATTCAATTGTCTCACGTTCAGCTAGATCCCCATTATGGGTTTTGTTGGAGAAAAAGCATGGAATATCCATTTTAGGAATGGACATTCCTAAAATGATCCTAAAATGAAAGTATGAACATTCAGTGGGCTAAATGGGTGGAAAGGCCTCAAAATTATCCTAAAGATGGGCAAATGTATGGGTCTATACACATTATTTGGTGCTGCCGTTCTTTTGTCTTAACTCATCCAACAGGCTCCAAGGCTGAGTAGTTTGTGTGCCATGGGGACAGCCAGGGCCAAGACATCCCAACTCTCCTGTGCCTGCAAAATGCCTGCCCAGGAGTAGGGGAAGAACTTTCAGCAGTGCAATGGAGATTTTTTCCTTGAGCAAAGTCTACCCACTTCCTCACTTACTGTTAACACTTTATAATTAACAAGGCACTTCACTAGCTATAGACAATTCTCAAAGAGCTTTGCATTCACCTATCTAAATTCATTCTCGTGGCAACCTTGTGCACTATAATAATTATTCCACCTTTTACAGTTGTGGAAACTGGGGCTTAGGGAGATGATGCCTCTTACTCAGAATCCTATGGTTCGGAAGCAGTGGCCAGAACCAAATGGACAAGTGGTGCCTGAATAACAGGTCCAATCCTCATCTCAGGCAGCATCTCACCCTCTAGAGGGGTAGAAGACTGCCAGGCACGGTGGGCTCCTCTCTCCCTGAAACTCTGGGAAAGGCTGGGACGCTTATATTTATATTTTGCACCCTGCCGCAGGTAGATGCACTGTAGTACTCACGGTTAGCTAATTTGGAGAGGTGGCGCCTTCACGAGCACCAGGCTGGGTTGGCGGAGTTGTCACAGACCCGGGGGATAGAACTGCTCTAAAGGAATCAACTGAAAAGCCAAACACATACTGAAATCTTTTCTCTCCCTCCGTCTTCCCTCTCATCAACTTGAATTTACTTACTTAGGCCCTAAGTCTGGGCCTAATTGTCTAAAAAGGTGGTGGTATTTAAAGTATTTTAAAAAAAATACTTTTTATTTTGAAATAATTTCAAACTTACTGGACAGTTGCAAAAATAATACAAACCCCATTCAGAGAACTCTCACATACTTCCTACTCAGATATACAGATCCACCAACTTAAAAAGGGAATTTTTCAGTTGCATGACTACTACTTTCCTGGTCTCTGAAATATATTTAACAGCAGGAATGGATGAGTGTCCTGTCCAGGGCTGGGTAAGTGAGTTTGTGGACTGTTTTCACTCTGCAGAAAGCTGCCTATTTATTCTGATTTAGAAGCAATTAATTATCACAGATATTCTCCAGTCATTTATTTTTATATTTTCCTGTGCTTCCTGCCTTTCCTCACTTGCATCCCAAAACAGACCTGCCAGAACATTCCAAACCAGGCTCCTTTCATGAGCACAAAGGGTTTTCTGAATCACTAACTCCCCCAAAGCAGAAGTAACTGCAGAGAATTCTTTAGGAACATCATCAACCAAAATACAGGCACTGGTCTTCAGGAAAGGTCTACATTCCTTCCCACAGGGAGACTAGGAAGAAAAGTAAAAATTTTGAGAACCTGAAAACTAAAGCAGAACTCTTCTCATTCATTTTGGTCCTGGGCCTCACACATGGTAAACAGGGGCTCTATGGACTGAGCCACTCCCGCAGGCCGGCCCGGGCGGCACGAGGGGCTGATGCAGCAGGACCTCACAGCAAGGGGAAGATAAGCAGACACGGAGAAGACACACAGCGAATGGACACAGCAAGCACAAGCAGCAAGGGGGGGATAAACAAATAAATCTTAAAATAAATAAATAAATAAATAAATAAATAGAAATCTAGCTCATATATTAATCCTACAAAAAATATCCTGATTATATATTTCTTCTGAAGGACCAAAAAGGCAATAAAAAGAATATTCCTGTTTGTATTGACTAAAAAAATTAAATGCAGTCTGGTTTCATGTATTATACGGTATTAAAATACTTGCAAATATGTATAAGGCATTAATAGTTAGAATAGAAACATTATAATTTTTCAAAAATTGCAGCTGTCAATTTTATAAAATTTAATTAAGGATGCCCACCACCTGTTTATATCTAGGCAATGATTTTTGTTTTCTTTTCCATCTGACTTATTCAACCTAAAAAGCAGGTAAACTCTCCCCACCACCACCAACACAAATAAAGATTTCTCTTGGCACTTCTCATCTATGAGAAATGGGGAACTGACCCAAAAATCCTCATTTCCTGACTTTCATTTACCGGGAACTCTGGCTCCAAACTAGGTCAAGAAATGTCTATGTTGTATGTCAAAACTTCTTTCAAACTGAATTCACCTTTTAGCCAGTCTCATGGACTTGGTCTGCTTCATCCCAAATGCCGATTTATTCATTTCCTCTCCCTTGAAATGCTCAAAGCTCCGTGTTGCTAACCAGCTGGTGGTTTTGAGCAAATCCCCATAAATCAGCCCTTTGCCGGACGAGCTGGGAGTTCATGGTGGCTCTTTCCTGACACACAGAGAAAACAACTGAAGCACATTTCAGTTCACAAAAGAACATTCATATGTTCACAGACCTCTCCTTTCATCTGCCCGATGTCTGCTCGTTTTTGATGAACTGTGTTCATCCGCCGCCCCCCCCAGGGCCGCACAGAGGGTGACGGCCAGGGCTGTGCTGCTGAGTGCCAGGGTTCAAGCCCCGGGTCCCTCACTACACTCAGCTCGGGGAGGCGAATGAACTCCCTGAGTGCCTTCCTCATCTGTAAAACACGGGAAAGAGCAGTGGGGCGGCTGTGAGGATTAAACAATGATGCACATGAGAAGGGGTCTACGAACGTTAGTTCTGAGTAGAACTTCTGACTCCACATGGATATAAAGTGTGACTAAAAAGTTGTGGGATGGCCTTTCCTAGCTGACATCCATAAATCCAGTCCATCACCTTGAAGTCACACCCTGTGCAACTTTGTGAGTCCATTAAGTTGTAAGAGAGAGCTTGGGACCAGCTGATCGAACACAGACAAATACGTGATATTTATCTGTATGTCTATAGCCAGCAAGGTGATAAATGCTTTTAGGTGTTGCCATTTACCAGTGATGGTCTCATGAATAAAATGCCCTGGGCCAACTCCTCCAAATCTCTGGAGAGGCTTCCAGACCTCAGTCCAGCTGTGTGAGCTGAGAAACTAAATGTCACCCCTCAAACTACTAGGGAAAGGAAAGGATTTCAGTTATGTAGGAACTCATATAGGAAAGCACAGACTGCTATACAGGAGTAACTGGAGTCCAATGTGCATACTACCATGAATAGCAATTCTAAAAACAACAACAGAATTGAATGTCAGAAACTGTGCTAACCCCTTTACCTTGTTGATTTCCTTAAACCCACACCCCAATATTATTGTTCCCATTTTACCGAGACAACCAAAATTCAGAGAGGGTAAGAAACTTCCCCAAATGTCACACAGCAGAGTCAGAAATTAAATCAGGGTCTAATCCCATAGCACATGCACTTAAGCATGGGCAGTCCTGGCCCAGAACCATCCTCTTATCTGTGGCAGGACTGAACTTGTCAGCTGAGCTCCAAGTCACAGTCAGAAAGATGGAGGAGGAGGATGGGCAAAAGGGCCAGCGAGCTCACCCAAATCATGCATGGTGACCAACGAGGACAGGCAACCCAGCCAGTCTGTCTTCATCCCTATTTCCATTTGCTTTAACATTTTGTTCAAACCTATTTTTCGTACCCCACGTCATGCTGCTGTTGGCCCAAAGATATCCTCCAAGATCCAAACATCGAGGTGCCAGTAGAGAGGTGGATTCCAAGTGGAGGTACAGAGAATACCACCTACCCAATTATGGGTGCACTTTGCCCCCTAAGCCCTGACAAATCCTGTTCTGGCCCACAGGTCACACAAAATCTTTCATGAAAACAGATCTGTCCGGCCTGGCTCCTCAACCCCTCTTTCTCACTCCACCACCCCACTTCCACCCCCAGCTCAAAACCAGCCCATTGCAGTCCAGGGCCCTGAGAGCATCCCTCCAACCTCCACCACAAACACATATATACATACTATATACATGTATACTTTGACTTCCCCTTTCTCTCCCCAGGTGCCTGGCCCAGAAAAAACTCCTTGTTCAGTCAGAAGAAATAGAACAGGTCGTGAATTCATGCAAACAGATGCCCAGTATGGCAAAAGCCCATCAGCTGTACAAACTGCAAGACTCACAGCTCCAGTATGAACTCAGCTGCAATAATCTGCTTCCTCACCTTTTATGTGTCTAAGACAATCTGCTTCTTCAGCCTTAGGCTACAGAGAAAAATAAAAGGTCCGAGACTTAACTCAGGGAGAATTTCCTCAAAGGAACTACTTCCTGAATCTTCAACTAGTTTAGCTTGCTCCCTTTTAGACTTCAGTTGAAGGCTGAATATTGATCCCCTGATTCTGTTTCCTGCATCCCTTCAACCAGGCCCTCAGCCCACTCCTGCCAGGAGGGTGCTGGTAAAGCAGGCCATCTCGGGGACCCCAGGACGAGTACCAAAGCCTTCCTTCTCCCTCATGTACCTTTCTTTCTTTTTTTAATATACATACATCTCAAAGTTTCCCATTTTAACCATTTTCAAGTATACAATTCAGTGGTGTAATTACAAACACGGCATTGAGCTACCGTTACCACCATCCCATTACCAAAACTTTTCATCACCGCAAACAGAAACTCTGCATCCTCCCCTACCCTCACCCATAGCCTCTAAAATCACTAATCTACTCTGTGTCTATGAAATTGCTTATTCTAGGTATTTCATATAAGTGAAATCATACGATATTTGTCCTCTGTGCCTGGCTTATTTCACTCAGCATTATGTCTTCAAGGTTCTTCCATGTTGTAAAATGTATCAGCACGTTAATCCATTTTATGGCTGAATAATATTGCACTGTATGTATTTTGTTTATCCATTCATCTGTTGATGGACATATGGGTTGCTTCCAGCTTTTAGCAATTGTGAGTAATGCTGCTATGAACACTGGTATACAAATATCTGTCTAAGACCCTGCTGTCAATTCTTTGGGGCATTTACCTAGAAGAGGGATTGCCAGGTCGTATGCTAATTATATGTTAACTTCCTGAAGAACCACCTGTTTTCCATAGCAGCTGCACCATTAATTCCCACCAACAATGTACAAGAGTTCAATTTCTCCACACTCTCACCAACACTTATTTTCTAATTTTGTTTGTTTGTTTTTAATAATAGCCATCCTAGCGGGTGTGAAAGGGTATCTCATTGTGCTTTTGATTTGCAACCTCATGTACTTTTCAAACCTCTCCCCCAAATTTAAAGACAACAGTTGAGCTATTAAATAGAAAGCGCACACAAAAATAAGGAGCCAGTCTCCAATCCTAAGTGAATTTTTCAGGGGACGCCGTTTATCGATTCATTCATTCCTGCCTGATTCACATAGTATTCACTGAACACCTATTCTGTTGCGGAAGGCCCTGGGCTGGGGGCTGAGGCTCCACAGTGATGGAGACAGCCTTGGTCTTTGCCCTCCTTGACCTTAAGAGTCCCTGTTACAGAGTTATGTTCTAGTGCGGCTGGGGAGGGGTGATGGCAAAGGGCTGGGGAGGGGAAGTCCCGAAAGGCTGAGTACCGAGAACTCTCCAGACACACCATGAACTGCAAGAAAACCCAGAGATAGGGGAGCAGTCAGCACAGGAGCCTTGGAGCAGGAGCTAGGCATGTTCAAAGAGCAAACAAATAAAAACTACCTGACTTCATAAAAGAGGAGAATCTTATCACCTGGCCTTATGGAAGCCCAGGGAAGTGAAACTGAATGGTCAAATAAGGGTGAAAAATGAGTTAGGGTCCAATATGATCCCCAGTTTGCAGATGAGGAAATTCAAGCACAAAAAGGTGAAGTGCACATCAAGTAAATAGCAGAGCTGGGATCTGACGCCAGGCTGAGTTCAGAATGTGAGCCTTGGACCACTGCACTACAGTTCTACATGCTGTGGTTTTAAAATGCAGAAAGTCATTCAATTTAGTGGAAGGGTGATTGTTAAAAAGCAGTTTATCAAAGGGGTGTGGGGACTGAAGTGAAACAACAGAGTGAAACAATCTTAAAAACACAGATGAATCAGCATAGACAAGTTAGGAGCATTTCTTTTTTTTTTTTTTCTTTTTTTTTTACTGGATATATATATATATATATATATTTTTAATCATACAATATTTACACAATATATTTGGTTCATAGTAACACAATCATATAGTATTTGTCCTTTTGTGTCTGGCTTGCTTTGCTCAACATAATGTCCTCCAGGTTCATCCATGTTGTCATATGCTTTACGACTTCATTTCTTTTTACAGCTTCATAATATTCCATCGTGTAAATAGACCACAGTCTGTTTATTCATACATCTTTTGAAGGATACCTGGATTGTTTCCAACTTTTGGCAATCGTGAATAATGTCGTGATGAACATCAGTGTGCAAGTGTCTGTTCGTGAGGAGCATTTCTAAAACTGACATGAACTATATTATGAGCTCCTTGGCAGAAGCGCGCCAGTCCTCCTGAACTTGGGATTGTCCAGTAAGACAATGCCAGTGTCATACACTGGTGGGATGCCTAACTCACAACCTCTGACGAGGTCTGCTTCAGGCACTATCACTCGCTGTTCCATGAACATTCAGCAAACTCCACTATGCATCAGGACTGGGCTGTATGCAGATAACACCAAGGCAGATAAAACAAAGCTCTGCCTTCATGGAGCCCAAAGTCTACAGGCAGAACCAGACATGGAAACAAACAAGTGCAAAAATGGATTTCAAGTCCTGGGCAACTAAGAGACCAAGCGGAGACAGTGGATGGGCCCCAGGCAACTAGAGCCCTGCCGCACCCCAGGTGAGAGGACCCTGGCTAGAGGCAGCATGCAAACGTCACAGTGGAGGAGTAGCCACCTGCACAGTTTCTCCCCCTGGAACTAAAAGTTCCAGGAGAAGACAATCAGGATGAAAATATGCATCATCTAAGGTGCTGACAAAGTTTTAAAAATTAACTCTGTGTTTCTTGAGTGCAGCTTCTGCGGAGCACCTAGTTTACAATCCTGTTGATGACAGCAAACAGCAGGCCACCAAGATGCAGGAGCTTGTTTCACAGTCAGTTCTGAAAGGCCCTTTGGGAGCTCCCAGAACTGCAGAAACCATGGTACTGACCACACTGAAATGTGTGCCTTCAGAAGGATAGCTCGTTCTCACCACCTAGGGAAAGACCTTGCCACCCTTGATCTCCAGGGACCTCATCAAGCCCTCTGAAGAAGAAGGAAGAGAGATGCCTTTAATCACACACAGAAGGCTCCATTAGATTAAATCAGGGCCAATTCATTCATACTTAGTAGTTCATACTAAGCTCCTATGAGGTACAAGAGTCTAATAATTAGACCCTGTTCCAGGCACTTGAACTGTATCAGTAAACAAAACAGAAGTGAATCCAAATTGATGGGAGCTTAGAGTTTAGCAGAGGAAAGCAGGCAGTACATTGTGAAAGGGTGGTAAATGCTAAGGAAAAATTAAAAGTGGAGTGGTCTAAGTAAGGTCAGGCGATGGGGAGGGGGGAGGAGGCAGGCAGAAGGCAAAAGGGTGATCCCGGTGAGTCTCACTGAAAACTTGACATTTGAGTACAAACCTGAAGGAGATGAGGGAGTTAGCAGAAGAGATACCCAGGGAAGAGCCTTGTAAGAAGGAACAGCTAGAGCAAGAAGCCCTAAGGCAAGAGCTTTCCTGGTGTGTCCAAGAAATATAGCCAGAGGCCAGTGTGGCTGGAGCAGAAAGCTAGAGGGGAAGAGTGGTAGGGATGAGATTGGCGGTAGGGAGAGAATACAGGGTCTTGGAGGCCATTTTAATTAAGAATCTTGGCACAGAGTGAAATGGGGACCCATTCATGAGTTTTGAGCAGGAGAATGACACGATGATGAGATCCAACTTACATTTTGAAAGGCTCATTTTCAAAGAGAGAGAGATGGCTCCAGAGAGATGGGCCTGGGCCATTAGGAGAATGGCCTTGCCATCAACTGCAATGGAAAAGGTAGAGCAGGTTGGAGGTAGGTGAAGCTCAGTTCAGTTCTACAGTATCATGTTTAAGATGTCTATCATATATCAAAACAGAGATGTCTAATGGGAAGTTGAATATATGGGTTTGAAGTTTGGAAGAGAGAGGTCTAGGCTAGAATATTAATTTGTGAGTTCTGAGCAAAGAGAGGGTATTCCAATCCATAAGATTGGTTGATATCACCAAAGGAATGAGTATAGATAGAGAAAAGTACCCAGGACTGAACTCTGGGGCACTCCAACATGAAGAGATTGGGGAAAAGAGAAGCCAGCAAAGGTGATTGACAAGTGGTAGCCAGAAAGCGGGAGGAAAACCAGGAAAGACAGAAGGTCTGGAAGCCAAGTCAAGAAGGTATAGTGAGGATAGGCCAAGTATGAAGATGGCATAAAACCGATCTTTGGACTTAACTATGTAGGGGTCACTGGTGGCCTGACCAAAGCAGTTTCCATGGAGCAAGCAGTCAGAGAAAAAGCCAGAGTGGGTTTAAAAGAGAATAGCACGGCATTGGCACAAGGATAGGCATATTGACCAATGGAACAGAATTGAGAGTTCTGATATAGATCCTCGTATATATATATGGTCAACTGATATTCGACAAAACCACCAAGCCCACTGAACTGGGAGGGAATGGCTTCTTCAACAAATGGTGCTTGGAGAACTGGATATCCATATCCAAAAGAATGAGAGAAGATCACTATCTCACATCCTATACAAAAATTAACTCAAGATGGATCAAAGATCTAAATGTAAGACCATAAAGCTCCTAGAAGATAATGAAGAGAAGCATCTACAAGATCTTGTAGTAGGAATGGTTTCATAAACTTACACCCAAAGTGAGAACAATGAAAGAAAAAATAGATAAACGGGACCACCTCAAAATTAAAAACTTTTGCGCTTCAAAGCAGTTTGTCAAGAAAGTGAAAAGGCAGCCTAGGAGAAAATATTAGTCAGCCAAAATGAGTACTAATGCAAAGTACCAGAAATCTGTTAGTTTTTATAAAGGGTATTTATTTGGAGTAAAAGCTTACAGTTACAAGCCACTAAAGAGTCCAACTCAAGGCTGCTTTCTCACCAAGGTCTGTTGGCACATGTTGAAGCAAGATGGTAGGCAGTCTTTATGAGGGTTCAGCCTTCCTGTCTCTCAGCTACAGACTGGCTCATCTCTCTTCCTGGGGCTGCAGAATCAAAGTTCTCTCCTCTGCTGTGTCTATGGAGCTCTCTCTCTTCCTGCTGTGTCTTTTTGAGTGAGTGTCCATTTGTTTCAGGCCACCAAGGGGGCAGGGACTTAACCCTGAGTCACGCCCTACTGACATGGTCCAATCAAAGCCCTAATCTTTTATCAAGTAAAATTAAAACCTTTGAATTTAATACAACCAAAGGGTGTCACACCCAGAGGAAATGACCAGTTTACAAACACAATTTTTTTTCTCTTTTGGGGATTCATAAATAATATCAAACTGCCACACCATCTATTCAATAAGGTCCTAATATCCAGCATATATAAAGAAGTCCTACATCTCGAAAATAAAGAGACAAACAACCCACTTAAAAAATGGGCAAGAGACTTGAATAGACACTTCTCTAAAGAAAAATATAAATAGCTAAAAGCACATGAAAAAATGCTCAACATCACTAGCTATTAGGGAAATGCACATCAAAACTACAATGAGAGATATCATCTTACACCTATTAGACTGGTGGTTATTTAAAAGAAAGGACTACAAGTGTTGGAGAAGATGTGGAGGAAAAAGAACACTTATCTACTGCCGGTGGGAATGTAGAATGGTGCAGTCATTGTGGAGGACAGTTAGGCAGTTCCTCAAGAAGCTAACTATAGAACTGCTATATGATCCAGCAATCCCACTGCTGGGTATATAACCAGAATAACTGAAAGCAGGGACACGAACAGATATATGCACACCAATGTTCACAGCGGCATTATTGCCAAATGTTGGAAGCAACCCAAATGTCCATCAACAGATGAATGGATAAACAAACTGTGGTAATATACATACAATGGATTATTACTCAGCTGCAAGAAAAATGCAGTATTAACACACAGGATAACATGGATGAATCTTGAAGACCTTATGTTGACTGAAGTAAGCCAGTCACTGAAGGACAAATATTACATGACTTCACTGATATGACTGAAGCAAACTGAGCAGACTCACAGAGCTAGAGTCTGGAAAATACGTTAACAGGAGAGAGAAAGGGAGTAGAGGATGGTGAGCTAATGCTCAATATGGGCAAAATCTATAAGGCGGAAGGGTGTGGTTGGGCAGTGGATGAGGGCGAGTGTGGTACAGTGGTGTGAATAGGTTCAGCGGTGCTGGGATGTGAGGGGGATTAGGGTGAGAGGTTGGGTTGGACTATCCATAGAACTGGGGGGAGGGTCAGGGGAAGGGGCAGGTGACCTCCGGGGATTTGCAGGTCTATGGTTAAAACTACAATGGTGTGAATATTCTTTTGGCAAATAAGGCAGGGGAGGCTTACTGGTGTAGGGTGTTGGATGTGGAGGGATATGTGGGAAAGGGCGCACCTGGGGCATGCCTCTATGGAATATGAAAGTGTTCATTATGTCATAGTGTGTTAGTTATCTCAGTAGGTGGAGACCCACACAATAAACAAAAAAATATTAAACTCCCATCCTGGGGAGTCCTGCTATGTTCTCAATTAGAGGGGCAAGAGTCTCTTGAGAAAATGGACAGTGCCTAATAAAAAGAAAACAGACTGATATGTCAAGCCCTCCATATTATTGCAAGTAACTATGAATCTTTTTTTTTTTTTTTTTTTTTT
>JAQZBX010079439.1:0-13982 GCA_029593785.1 Cabassous unicinctus | reverse complement strand
CAATGCATTTTTCCTGAAACCTGTGGCATTCTGGGGCTAGCAGTTGGTCATCCTTGCTTCTTAGCTTGTCACGTGGAAGGGCATATGATAGTGTTTCCTTGTATCTCACTTCTTTTCTGGGTTCCATTGATGTTCAGCTTTTGCTTCCTATTGCTTTCTATTTCTGTTTCTCAATTTCACTCTGTTTGTAAAATATTCCAGCAATAGGATTAAGACAAATACTGAATGAACTGGTCCACACCTTAACTGAAGTAAACTCATCAAAAAGTCCTACTTACAATGGGTTCACATTCACCTGATTGGATTAACTTTAAGAACATAATTTTCTGGGGTATTTTTAGCTTCAAACCATCAAACTCCACCCTTTGTTCCCTGAAAAGACATGTTCTTTCCACATACAAAATATATTTATTACATATTAACATCCCCAAAGCCTTTTTTCATTTCTATAACATTGCTAAGTATAAAGTCTCATTACAATATGTTATGCATATTTTCTTTCCTGGAACACAATTCCCCTCTGACTGTGGGCCAGTGAACCTTAGAGAACAAGTTATCTGATTCCAATATAAAAATGGAGAGACAGGCATAGGACAAGCATTTCCATTCCAACAGTGAGAAATTGGTAGAAAATCAGGGGTCTTGGGTTCCAAACAATTTCAAAACCCAGCAGGACATACTACACTAGATTTCAATATCTGAGAGTCATTTATGGAACAATGTTTTGTTTTCTGGGCCCAATGAAGCAGCAGCCCCACACTTTCCAAGTGCTTGTGCATGCTTTCTTCAAATATTGGGGTGAAGAATCTGTTCTCTCACAGCACTGGGCAGCCAGACTCTCTACATAGCCCCAGGGAACAGGCCCAATTATCTTTGACCACATGGGTTGCAACTCTCTTCTTGAACAAGGGGGTGGAAGATATGCCCCTCTACAAGGGCAGGAGCATACCTCCCCTTTCTACACACATGGGTGGGCTTGCTATGCTTGCCCAAAGAGATATCTTCAGTCTAGTTCACACCTTCCATAGCTGTGTCCTAGAGGTCATTTTTCCTTCAAATTGTTAGTTTTCTATTCCTTTTAATCCAGGCAAGTAGCAGTTTTCTTTACACAAATTACATAAATGATTTGTTGGCTTTGCATGTACTTCATGAGAGATCAATCCATCAGCCAGAAGGGATTTCTATAGCTCTTTCTTGGATAATTATATTCCAAATCCTGGCTTCCACAGAAATTGTTGACTGGTTTCATGTTCATTTAAATCCTCATAATGAGCCTATTTCTAGATAGGCTGACAATTCCCCAAACCATCAATATCTGTTTTCTTTGTGACCAGGAGTTCAGTCCTCAGCTTATTCCTTTAAATCTCATTTCAGTATAAGCTGAAAGAAGAAACAATGGTGAACATTATACATTTACTTTGGAAATCTCCTCAGTTAAAATGCTAGTTCTTTGCTTTCAAGTTCTGCTTCTATCTGACATCAGAACTTAATGTGGCCAATTTTTTGCCAATTAAATTGATTATCTTTCCTCCAGTTTCCAAAAACACATTCATAATTTCCATCTAAGCCTTCATTAAAAGAAGCTTTAGCATCCATAATTTTACCAACAGTCTCTAAAAAAAGTAATGTACATTTATTTTTTCTATCAAGCAACTCACAATTCTTTCAACTTTTATCCATTACCCAATTCTAAAGCTGTTTCTACATTGTTTGTATTTGCTATAGCATTGCCAGACTTTCCAGGTACCAAATTTTCCTGGTCTTCTCCAGGAAATACCATCAAAAGGGTCAGATTAAATAATGGGAATTTATTCACTCATGGATTGAGGCTGGGAAAAAAGACTACATCAAGCATCAAGTAGATGATGCTTTCTTCCCTAAGAGTGTAGTATTCTTGGGCTGGCTGCTGATGGTCCTTGGTCCTTAGCTTTTCACGTGGCAAAGCCCATTGGGGTGTCTCCTTGTCTCTCTCTTCCTTTCTAATTAAAGAAACAAGAAAAACTTTATTAAAATATTAAGGTTGATTCTGAAGTTGCAGTATATATGAATTGCATTTTCAAAAGATTTGTAAGAATTAAACTTTATTTAATGAGTAAAAAAATATTAGGCTTTATGTATTTTAATATTTAGCTAGAATTTTTCACAACATTTTAAAATTATTTTTTATATTTTTAAAGATGCTTTAGATTAGTTAAATGCTACATAAAAAATATAGGGTATTCCAAACATCCTTCATTATTGTGGTACATTTATTACAATTGAGGAACACATACTGAAGCATTGCTATTAACTGTGGAATATAGTTTATATTATAGTTTACACCCTGTCCCACACAAGTTTGTAGATTACGACAAAATATATAATGGCCTCTATCTGTCATTGCAATGTCTTGCAGGAGAATTTAAATGTCCCCCAAAGGCCCCCATATTACACCTATTCTTCCCTCACCCTCCCTTCAGAGCCTCTGGTAGCCACTGCTTTTATATCAGTAATAAAATTTTTTACAATCCTAGAAGAATAATAAGTCTATAATAGAATAATAATAAATCTATATTAGCCCATTGTTAATTCCCCAATCTTAAGGATTTTGGGATAGTTATGCATATTTTCTTTCAGATGGAGAGGGGGCTTAGATCCCATGGGGCAGATGGATGTGGTTATCTTGCTTGTGGTTGCAAAGGCTTTTATTCCTTGGAATAGGTATTGTCCATCATTTTCTCCTGGTTGGTTTTCCTGGGTGAGTCAATGAACTAGAGTGTAGGTGTTGCAACTCTGTTGACATTCAGAGCTCAAATGGCATATGGACAGATCAAATATTTATGTTTCTGCAGCATATATTTATCAAGTGTAGTGCTAATTATATGTTCAAATAAAAGGGGCAGAAGAGCCTAGTGTCAGGAAAATATAAATGAGTCTAACTCTGTTACACTGGGGAGCCTAAATTCCCAGGTAAGGCCCACTGACAGTGTACCAAATTCCTGCGTTGTCTACCCTTCTTATAGTGTCTGGATGTCTCTATAGCCTTCAGGATACCTGCTCTTTGAGGCACTGTTTACTGTTGCAATCAATGAGATCCTGCTGAGATGTGCATCAGCATAATCTCTGGAATGACCTCCTGATTCACTTTGAAATCTCTTAGCCATAAAAACTCATTTGTATTTACCATTTCCCCCTTTATGTTAATAATTTTTTCCAGATGCATTGCTAGTTGGTGCTTAGTAATAATCCCTCAGTGCCAGGGATGCTCATCCCTGGAAGTCATATCCCATGCCAGGGGAAAAGTAGTACATTTATATGCTGAGTTTGGCTTAGAGAGAGGCCACATTTATGCAAGAAGGAGGCTTTCAGGAGGAAACTCTTAGTCAGTACATAATACTAGGTTAAGATTCAATTTCACAAGAAATGTTTCATAAGTACAGTCATCAATATCAAGGGCCTGGTGTAATGATCAGTCCTACTTCACTAGGCACTGCCCTTTTACTCAGGGGATTCTTGCTGTCCTAGAAATGTAAGCAGAACTCCCCAAGATGGGAATTCAATATTATTTCATTTATTGTATGGACCTCCACCCACGGAAACAATGCTCCATGAACACCTGAACATATTCATATGACTTAGAGGCATGCCCCAGGTGAACCTCTCCCCATTTTTCCCCATCAACAACACCCCACAGCAGTGCTCCTCCCCTGCCACAGCCGTGACCCTTCTGTGATTCAAAACCTCTCTCCAAAAATGAAGACAACAAAGTAGCCAAGTAAAATTAATAACTAAATGAATTAATAATAATTATTTAAAAATAACAAAATATAAAATTTTTAATAGAAATAATAAAAAAATTTAAACACTATGTCTTTCATAACTGTAAGACCTGTTGTCTCATATGTACAATGACATTTTCTTCCGTATATTCCTGTAGTGTCTTATATTTTTCATTTTAGCTCCAAAGAACCTTTAGTTTACAGAAAATTCACCTAAAGGTTTCCCATATACACAATGCCCTCCCCCTTTTCCACTCTCCCTTATTTATAACATTTTACATGTGGATGGTATGTTTGTTAAAATTGAATCAAATCTTCTCCTATAAATATTAAAGCTTTGCTACTAACCATGGTCAATGGTTTACATTATGGTTTACATTTTGGAATATACACTTTTATAGGTTTTTGCAAAATTTAAAATACCCTGAACCCATTATTCCAAGGACAAGAAGAACGATTCTAATGTCCTAAAAATGTCTCAGGTTCCATCTATTCTTTTTTTCCACCCCCCCATCCCTCAGAACCTATGGTAACCACCAGCTACAATTTTTTGAATAATAAGATTCATAGTTACTTGAAATAATATAAGGGCTTGACATATTGGTCTGTTTTCATTTATTAGGCACTGCTTATATTCTCAAAGGGATTCTTGAGTGTATGTTTTCATAATTTTTTGACCATTTTTTAACAATTCCTACATTATGTATCACGTGTTCAAGTCCAGTGCTTGTTTTTACATTAGGAAACCATATATTTTTATTTGAACGGATTATAATCACTCTTTATTTAGAAAGCAATCAAATCTTCTCCTATTACATGCTTCAGATTTTGTTCAAGTCTTCTGGAGAAAATAAAGAGCATCTTCTCAAGCATCATCTAACTATTTTAGTTATTTATTCAAAACTACTTTTGAGCCTCAGGGAAAAATGGACAATATATATTTTTTCAAATAATAACTACATATTTTTAACAGTTAGCTTTTAATCATTATACATTTTGTATAACAAATTTTGTATAAAAGACTTATCAATGCCTGAAAAGAGATTTGCCCTTTGTCCTTGTCTACTGGGAATTTAATCTCTAGGCCCTGGGAATGTCCTGCTTGATAAGAATATCTTTGCCTGGAGTCTTTAGCCACTAGACAGGTTAACAGTATGACTTATGATAGAGGCTTTGGGACAACCATATCATTTCCAACCTTCCAAACTCTGGAAAGGGAGAGAGACTAAAGGTCAGTCATGTGAACAGTATGTGATCAAGGAACATTAAAAAGTCAGGACTCCAAAAACTTGGGTGAGCTACACTGGCTGGTAATACTCAGTGTGTACTCTATTGTCTTTTTTTTTTTGGTAGAGGATTCATCCATGAATCCAGAGGAAGAGGACAACTGAAATCTTTGTATTTGGATGCTTCCCATACTCGTTTCTATGCATTTGTGTCCTTTAGGTATACTGAATCTGTAATTTTAAGTATAGCACTTCCTTGAGTTCCGAGAGCTGTTCCAGTGGATTATTGAATTTAATTGTGGTCATAGGTACCCCAAAATTTGTAGCCACCAGATCTTTTTAAGGGTGGCCCTGAACTTGAAGCTGATAACTGAAGTGAGGGTAGCCTGGTGGGGACTATTCCCTGATGTGTTGTAGACTGTCTGAACTCTTTTGCAGTGTTTTAATTTAATTTAGTATTACAAAATTGTAGTACACATTTACATGTAAAAGCACAATAAAACAATAACAATATATGGATAGTTATTGATAGCAAAATAAATAGACTGATGTAAAAATAAATAGACAATAAAATCTTATTAATTGGAACTTCATATTAAATTAGTGCAGTGAATAGTTTTTGCAGTAAACAGTCATCAAGAATCTCATGAAGAAGAATTGTATCATGGCGGTTCATGATTCTTAATTTTTTAGGCATGTTGATTTTATAATGGTGGAAACATGGAAAGTGCTGATAGCCATATTATTCACAACTTCTTCACTTTTCTACATCTTCTTTTCTGTTTAAAAAGTGGTTGAAGAAATATCCAAATCATTAAAGTCAAGGACAGTGTGTGGAATTGTTCCATTGATATATTAAAGCAATCATAGCAAATATGTTAAAAAATGGTCCTGAATTGTATCCATTATCTCTAAAGGACAATATTGAAAGACTTAGATAAACTTGAATAAGATATTTGAATAATATAATAATAATATATTAGTACTAATTTCCTGATTTTTTGTGTGGTGCTGTTTAATTTTATTTAGAAGAACTTCCTCTTTCTGGCATTACACACTTAATTATTTCAGTCTTGAAAGATCACATATGAAAATTACCCTCAATTGGTTCAGAAAAATGTCCTTATATGAAACTTGACCCATTTTTATAAATTTGAAATTATGTTGAAAGTTAAACAAGTAATTGCACAGGAAAGATATTGAGCCAAGTAGAGGACTTAGGTGCTGATATTATATCTCAGTGAGTATTTAACTTACCATGAAGTTGCTCCTAGAGACAGAATAAGAACTCTTGGTCTTCTATCGATATATTCCATTGCAGGAAATAATGTCACTTCTCTTGTTTGAGCAAAATGTCTATGGCCATGATGTTGCTAGTGATAATGGAATGAGTCCTGTATTAAAGAATTTAGTGATGTATAGAAAATCAAACAAGGATCACATAAGAGTGTTAGAAACTGACTTTTGCTTCCTGGAGGGTGGATATTCCTCCTGTGAAGTAAAACTAAAAAAAAAATTTGGCATTATATATAAATTTAAAAATGAAGACATTAACAGGTGGGGAGAAGGTGGTGGATTGGCTAGGACCTTGGAACCCAAGATAAAATATGATAAGGAATTCCTTGATTTTTTTTTATGCCTGTATAAGCTGGAAATGCCAATAAGTATAGATAAAATAAGAACAGATGAGAGGCCTGGACATCCTTCTCCCTTCCCTATGAGGTAGTGTTAGAGGAAGCCTAGTGGAGAGTCAAGACTTTGATCACCAAGTCAGCAGTGAAATGTTCATACTCCCAGCTGTCACTGGAAGCCACATGGGGAGCAGGAAGGATGTGTCATTCCTTCTCCAGTATGGGGTGTTATCATTGAAGGCCTAGTGGTGAACTTGAGCCACCCTGCCCAGCAGTATTAATATGTCTTAACTCCTTTACAGGTGTCAAAGGAAGCCAAATTGGAAAACAAAACAGAAAACAGATTTAAGAACCTGAGCAATCTACAAACAGGACAATTCCAAATAAATCCAACAAAATATACATTTGGTGTTTCAAACAGAATACAAAAGACAAAGACAAAAATCTTGAAAGCCTCCAGATAAAAACAACATATAAATTATAGGAATATAATTGAATGAGACCACAAAAAATATGGAAATGAGAATGTACTGTCACAACATTTTTCAAACAATGAAATGATAGACCTATCAGACCATAGTCCCATATCCAATGAAAGTATCATTCTGAAATTAAAGGAACATGAAGACTTTCTCAGATGAAAGATAATAGAATTTGTCACCAACAGACCTATTGTAAAATATAAGCTAATGAAATTTGTTTAACAAGAAATGGAATGTAAAAAGAAGAGAAACTTGCAAAATCAGGAAGGAAGGAAAACACAGAAAGAGGTAATATATGGTAAGAAAAATAACATTTCCAGCTCTTCTTCAGATTTCTAAAGTATGTTTACATGGTGGAAGCAAAAGTTACAATGGTCTTTTATGTGGTTATGTATGTATGTAGAGGAAACTTTAAGATAATTATGTTATAGATGGGGAAGGTAAAGAGATATAAATGGAGGTAAGGTTTCTACATTTCACACAAAATAGTAAAACAATGACACTAAAAGACTGAAAAATGTTGTATATGAAATATAATATCTAGAAAACCCCCAAAAATCTATTCAAAGAGACACTCAAAAGCACTATAGAAAAATAAAAATGGAATTCTAAAATTTGTCCAAGAATGCCACAAAAAGGAAGGAAAAAGGAAAGATAGAGAAAAACTGAGAAAACTGTCAGAAAATGAAAATGAAAATTACCAGACTTAAGCCTTAACATACTGTATCTATTATATTAATGTTTTGTAAACTAGACTTTAGGGCAAGGAAAATTAGACACAGGGAAATTATATAATGATAAAATATTCTATCAAAAAGAAGAAATAGCCATTTCAAAAGGGTATGCACACACACACACACAAACAGAATTGGTGGAAACTTACCACGGAGGGTAGAATCACGTACCCCAAAAAAGAATTGTTCAAATCCTAAACTGCATTCTGTGGATGTGAACCCATTTATAAATGGGATATTTGATGATATTAACTAAGATTTGAACTCATTTCTTCAAAGATCTTATTCAGAAATGACAACAGATTGCATCAGAGTGGGTCTTAATCCATATGACTATAGAGTCCTTATAGGCAGTCAGTCAGTACAAGCCAGGAGAAGCCAGGAGAAGCCAGTAGATGCCAGATGTCACAGGGAATTGTAGAAGACACAAGGAGGGAGACTTTGCTATGTGATAGAGGATTGCTGGAATGTTACAAACTGTGGGAAAAGAAAGCCTTGCCAATACCCTGATGTTGGCCTTCTGGCCTCCAAAACCATGAGTCAGCAAATTCTGTTGTTTAATCCATCCAATTTTGTAGTATTTATTATAGCACCCCTGGCAAACTAAGACATGTATTCACCTTTAAGACAACACTAATATTTTCTCCATTCTTGCACTTGATTGATGGATTTTCCACACATTGCTAAGCTGGAAGCTGAGACTATAAATAACAGATCCCCAGCAATCACACTCACAAAGACTGGTTCTTACAGGCATATTTTGGCCTTTGATGAAAATAGCTGTTTATGTGTTGTTCTACCTCCTGCAGTCTTTTGCAATTACCAGATTGATTTCTTTACTCCCATTCATAGATATAAAGGATAAACCATATAGGTATTGCATTCTATTTGATGCCACCTAGTTAATTATGGTAGCATTAAAAATGACAACTTCCCAAATGTTCAGAAAGGAGGCCTTGGAAGACCAGGGGGAGGCAATTTACTAAATGATATAATTCAGATCACATCAGTTTAGAACATTTGGTGAGTGGGTCACTATAATAGTTTGCCAGGTCTGGTGTAACAGAGTACCACAGACTGGTTGGCTTAAAATACGGGAATTTATTGTCTCAGAGTTTTGGAGACTAGAAGTCTAAAATCAAGGTGTCAGTGAGATCACGGTTTTTCTGACATCTGTAGCATTCTGGTGGTAGCTTGCTGGCAATCCATGCATATCAAAATCTCTGACCCTGTCATTAGCTGTCTCTTTCCCTAATTGTTTCCTATTGAATTCAAATTTCCTTTGCTTAGAAGGACTGTAGTTATATTGGATTAAAGACCACCTTAATTTCATTTGGCCTTATCATAATAGGTTCTTTAAAATCTTATTTATAAATGAGGTCACATCTACAGAACCAAAGCTTGGGACTTAAACATATATTTTTTTTATGTTTTTTTTTTTATTGTTCGTAAAAATCAAGATTTTTCACAGTACATACCAATATTTGTAAAATGATATATAAATATATATGCATATATGTGTATT
This sequence comes from Cabassous unicinctus, assembly GCA_029593785.1. NCBI lineage: Eukaryota > Metazoa > Chordata > Mammalia > Cingulata > Chlamyphoridae > Cabassous > Cabassous unicinctus. Next base: position 4,626 of record JAQZBX010079439.1, on the reverse strand, counting down.
TTCTTACATAAATGTTATTTTATATATATATATATATATTTAGGTGCTCAGATTACCTAATTCTTACTCAGAAATTACAAGGATTCCCATGTTCCCCACATGATTCAATCTATAGCAGTTTCTTTAGTCAATATATTTTAGCTAAATGTAACTTTTTTTTATTTTTGCAGGCCATGCTTTATTTGTCTTTTTTCTTTAAACAGGATAACCAAAGATGCAGATAGTATTCAGTAAAATAAAATAGGTGAAACAAATTTCTAAGAGACTGCAATGTCACATGCTACATTTAACCTAATTTTATTCATGTTTGCCTTTGAAAAGGAATAAATCATTCAGTGAAAACAAAGTAAAAACAAAATGTCTTATCATGTACAACTTTTAAACTATAATAATGATGTTCCTTAATTACTTCCATGCACACAATCTAACATTACAGATTTTTAAAAAATAAACACAATTAAGACGTCTAGGAGCATTTTATAATTAAGTAACTCCTAATTTTACATTGTAGATGGATCAAGCACCTCCAAAATACAAATTCCTATACAAAGTGAGTGATTTACTTAAAATGAACACAAGTAAATTAAGTACATGGACAGCCTTAGAATAAGCTGACATTATATATTCAACTAGATAAGCAAAAAACCATAGTGCCAAATGGAAAAAGTGTGTTTGCAAATAAAGTTCAAAAATTAAGTTGTCTTTCTATAATTAAATACAGAAAAGATACTGATTTGTTAAATTAAATAAGAAGTGATGTATTAACACTTCACTATAAAGAATGCATACAGGAACATGTACAAATAGTGAAAGAAACTTAAGAATAGTTTATTGTAATAAATTGGCTGAATAGAAGTGCATATTGTGAAGGACTATGGGTGGTATGTGTTTCCATATACTTTGGTTACCTTGAAGTAGATAACACATGTGTACCAGTTTTGGCATTCATTTTCAGTTGCTGCTGGTATCATATGTTTTAAGAAATGTGTACAGTATGAAAAACTTGAAAATACTCATGAATGGAAAATGTTTTAGTAAAAAATAAGATATTTTCATGCAGTTATGTACACAGTCTCACTGTGCAAATTTCAAGCAAGATTTGTTGCATGTCAAACAGATCATTGTTCTTTGAGAATATTTTCGTCTTAGTGCATTTTCTTTGTCTCCTGCTGCATTGCATTATTTCACTCTACTTTTTAAAAATTTTTTGTGTGCAAATGACATGCCAGTGAAAATGAAAACTATCACATGTAGTTAATAAGTCTAGATTTTAAAAAACAAGAACTAATGAAATCCTTACTAAAATGACACCATCTGATTAAAGTAAAAAATTACTTAAACACTAGTAATAAAAAAGACAAAATACATTTCATGAAGAATACAAAGAGAAATGTCTGCTGAGTGTTTTAGTTCAGATGTTTCAGAAGGCTGCTGTATGTTTTCTGAGGAATTTGAGGGGAAGGTTTCATAGCAGAAGGTGTTAATGTGGCTTGTATTGACTTAAGTGGTGACCCAATGGGACTGTGAAATGGTGGGATGCATTTGGATTCAAGCTGCTTGTTAAAGAGGAAGTCCCCATTGTTCAGAAATCCTTCCCCATTTCCTCTATCTCCATCTTCTACTGGTTAGTTTCTAGCATTTCAGTATTTTCTTTTCTGCTAAAGAACCTGTCCAAATAACTGGCGTGTTTTCTTCCCCAATTTGTTCTTTCTTTCTTACCTCAGAACAAAACTGACATAAGAAAACAGTCCTCCTCACCACTCACAAACTGACTATCCCAAGATGACTGGTACAAGCCTTCTAATTGAGCCAAATTTGCCATTCATTTTTCAAATTTTTCTTGGCTTACTGACTTTGATATCAATCTTTTAAATTCTAGTTGGGACACTAGATATTCAAGTCATTTAATTCATCAACAACATCAGTAGGCTCATGTTGTGAACTAAGTTGTCTAGTTACTGCAATAAAGAAATCAAAGTAAAATCCCTGATTCTATAACCTTTCTTTGTTAGACAGTGGCTGTAATGTTTCCTCTAGAGCTATCTGGGTTTTAAACAATACATTTCTTTCACATTTTGACTTGCCTTTCTTAACAAATTGTTCTTTGCTTTGTTCTTTCCAATTGGAAAGATTTATAAAAAGCTTGGGTTCATAATAATGGTTAACTTCACTCTCTCTCCAAACTACGTTATCTAAATATGATGATGACCTCATTTTGTAGTTACAAGTATGGCTACACTCGAGATCACAATGTTTGGTTTCATGATAATATTGGTTCTGCCAGCAAGGCTCAGTAGAGTAATTGGTATCAAAAGCAGGATCCTCCAGATACTTTTCACAATCTCCATCAAATTATTTTCCAGGATCAACTTGTACTTCTTCTTCATCAGTGACAACAGACAGAGCTCTTGGGTCAAGGTGAACTTCCTCAATATCAAAGTTTTTATGTACAGGCCAATCATGCTCTGAAAACTGACAATCATGGTAACTTTCCCAGTTATAAATGTGTGAGTTTCATCCATAAGCAAAATATCATCAACTTCATCTTCAATATGAAAAGATGACTTAAACTTGGGTCATCTGCTGGAAAAGAATATATGCTCATGTAAGGATGGGAAAGTGCTTTTTCTGCTGTCAACTGATCCATAAGGCTAAATGTCAGAATCTGTTCCAGGAAATCCAGTGCTTCTCTACTAATTCCTCTAAGCAGCTGTGTTAAAGTTTTGTGTGGCTCAGTCATGTCATTTCTAATGTAAACTGGAATTACACTGAGAAGTTCCTGACAATCTTCTTCATGTACAATGGAAATAGACTCTAAAATCAGCTGCATTTGTTTAAGTTCATTTGCACCTCCAAAGTTTTTTACCAGTAAGCATTTCAGCAAAGATGCAGCCTACAGTCCACATGTCAATGGTTTTTAGTATAATTATTAGGAGAAACTAAAAGATGTGGAGATCTGTACCATTTAGTAACCAAACTTTCAGAAAGATGACCCTTATGCGAATAATGGGGATCCATGGTCTGTGCAAGAACAAAATCACCTATCTTCAGCCCCAAATCTTCAGTATTAATGAAAATATTAGCTGGTTTGAGATCTCTGTGCAGTACATTTGCAGAGTGAATGTACTTGAGCCCATGTAGTAGATGATACATGAAAAGTCTGGCATGTTACTCCAGTAAAGGGCGTTGCTCCAACACATTAGCCAAGTCTGTCTCCATGTCTCAGGAATGATGAAAACACTGTTCAGTTCAGTAAGAGAACCCACATCATCTGTTAACTGGCTTACACTGGGACCAAGAATTTCACATATTTTCACAAAGTTATCATGATCAAGTTTTCTAGCAATTCTGATTTCACGTAGAGCATGTTTAACACTCTGGGGACCAGTAAGGGCAATTTTCTTGATGACTAATCTTTTGTCACAGTCATTGTCTGAATTAGAAAAAATCAAGCCATTTCCTCCATAACCCAATGGTTTTAAGTCTATATACTTAAAGCCCACATCAAAACCATGAATTTTCATGAGACTTTCAAATTTCTCTGCCATTTGGAAACCCTTACTATTGCCTCTACCTTTGAAATTGTTGAACTTGTGTAAACAAGGTAGAACACTGGCATCAAAAGGAAAGATCTTTCAAACACGGAGAAGAAAAATAATTCTGCTTCCACAGCAAGATGGCTTCTTGATGTTCATCACATATACCAACCAAGCTGTTGAGTTCCCCTTAGATTTAAAGCTCAAAATGTTCTACCCATATTGAGAATTAAAAAGATTGCAGTATTCATAGTTCCAGAAAGGGGCAGCAACTCTGCAGACCTTTAAAAAAAACACTCAAGAAACTCAAACGGAATGAAATGACATACTATGCACTCAGATGTACTTGTGCTAAACGACTTAACATTTAACAAAAATGTGAATAAATATGCACACAACAGGTTTCTATGAACATTTTCCTCACAGTGCAGGTACTGTTGGACTGGGCCTGAGCAGCATCATTCTAAGGTGCTGGTAAGCACTCTTAACGTTTTGCTTCTTTTCTTCCTTTGTTGCTATGTATTTAAAAAGGAAGCTCTGCTAGTTGTTGGTTAACAGAAGATGTCTTGTTAGTAATCAGGTGGCTCCAGCTCACCACAATCACAATCAAAGCTACTGTCCATCTTACTCCAATACAATGAGATTTCTCCGACTCATCAAGAGAGTGCAGGGCCCATGGACAGGCCCCAGAGTCGGCTCAGGTCTCTGGCTGTGCTGGCGGTAGTGGTGTCTCTGAGGATTTCTGAGGCTCTTGCTCTGCCACAGTCACCACCATGTAATCCTGACTCGCTGAAGAGTGCAAGAGAGTGGGGGCATGTAAGTGCAACTTTTAATCAAGTATGCAATATTTTATTCAGCTACACGAAGGGTTTGAATTCTGAAGGTCATATAAACATAGATGTTTATTTCCTGTTAATCCAAGTGATATATTAAATTCCATAACATAAAAGAGAGAAATATGAACTTTAATACATTCATCCAAATACTGAGTTATGGAATAAACATTTTAATATTTGTAATGTAACAAATTTGCTAAACTTTTTAAGATTTTAGGAAGGAATATTTCTCATGTTGTTGTGTACTTACACTC
>JAQZBX010079438.1:0-13979 GCA_029593785.1 Cabassous unicinctus | reverse complement strand
TTTTATTTTATTTATCCCCCCCTTGCTGCTTGTGGTGCTGTGTCCATTCGCTGCGTGTCCTCTCTGTGTCTGCTTATCTCCCCCTTGCTGTGAGGTCTTGCCGCATCAGCCCACGGCGCCACGTGAGCCAGCTGGCCTGCCCTCACAAGGAGGCCCCGGGAAGCGAACCCGGGGCTTCTCATATGGTAAACGGGTGCTCTATCCATTGCGCCACACCCGCTTCCTGCCGTGAGGTTGCTGCATCAGCCCACCGCACCGCTCAGGCCGGCGTGCCCTCACAAGGAGGCCTCGGGACGCGAACCCGGGCCTCCCATATGGTAAACGGGGGCTCTATCCACTGAGCCACACCCGCTTCCCTCTTTATAAGTCTTTATACATTTTTTGTCCCTCAGTTTTTCTGTTAATCCTTAAACTCATGTTTATTTAATTTTTTTTTAATTTTGTACCATTTTGATTTCCTTCTAATTTACTTTCTGTATGTATTTTTCAGATTTTCTTTGAGGTTACCATGGGGCTTGAAGTTAATATCCTAAATATAGAACAATGATTTCTGATTTGATACCAATTCATCTCAATAGCACACATGTATATTTTCCCTTTACCCTCTTGTTTCCCAATATTTTTGATGTACTTGTTACAAATCTTTATGCATTGTATGTCCCAAACCATAGATTTATCATTACCTTTTATGCAATTACATTTTAGAATCTGTAAGAAGTTAAAAAGTGGAGTTACATACCAAAAAATAAAATACAATTCTACTAGCATTTATAATTACCCATATGGTTACCTTTACTTGAGGTCTTTATTTCTTTATGCCACTTTGTCCACTGTATAGTGTCCTTTCCTTCCAGTCTGAAGAACTCCCTTTAGCTTTGCTTGTAGGGCAGGTCTAGGGGTACAAATTTTCTCAGCTTTTGTTTATCTGGGAATGTCTTAATCTCACCATCAGTTTTGAAAGACAGTCTTTCCCCATATAAAATTCTTGGTTGGCATTAGTTTTCATTATATGTGTGCATTTTTAACATGGTTTCAAAACGAATACAAAATGTTAATGTTTTAACATGTTTATTTTTATGTTATTGCTTTTATTGTTTTTGGAATATTAAAATGGCCATAATAATACTTAAATTTAAAAAATTCATTATAATTCTTTTTTTTTCCACTCCAAAGACCAGTCAGCAACTGTCTCTGTTTTTTGTTTTGTTTTATTTTGTTTTCTAAAGGTGTTCTTAAGGATTATTTAAGAGAACTTCCTTTTGCTCTAATAACAAAGCAGCTTTATGATGCTGTGTTAGATGCAATGACAAAAAATCCTTTAAAAATCTCATCAAATCATTGTGATAATGACCCAAGTGACTCTAAGCACACAGTTGACCTGCTGGATTGTCTGCCTGATGTTGAGAAGGTAAGTGTAATTGGTATACATTTTTCCTGATAGAAGCTAATGCATTATACTTTGCTTCAGAGTTACAAATAATTTTTTAGGTATTTGACATTTGTGATACTCATAGATTTATTTGTTTTTATTTATTTATTTTTTTAAGAAGGTACTGGGGATTGAACTCGGGATCTTTTACATGGAAAGCAGGTGCTCAACCACTTGAGCTACATCCTCTCCCAATTTATTTTTATTTTACCTTTACTGCTTCTTAATCAGCATAGCTGCTTCTTACTGAGTTAGTAGAAACTTTAAGTAAGCCCAACAACTTTGTCCACCAGTTTACGCGGTCCATTGAATGTCCTGGGCTCTGTCCAATTAGATTAGCATTTTTTCCTCCTTTGGGTGGGGAGAGAGGAATGGTTACAAAAAGATGGGCAGAAGCAGAAAGGTAGGTTGAAGGGGTGGAAATATTCCCTCCTCAACACTGGTTGAATTATAAGTGCTACTTTACAGGTAAAGAAAATGAGTGTCATAGGTTTTAAATCACTTGCCTAATACTTGTGAATATTATAGTCTGCCACATGAATTTAGGTTTTTCTGACCCTAAAGCCCATGTTGTTTACATCCTTCTAAAAAAAGCTGCATAATATTCCATTGGATAGTTTTGACATTTTTTATCTCTGTTACCTTTGTGTAATATTTAGGTTCTGAGCCTATTTTTATATATTTGTATCTAGAGATATCTTTTTAGTTAGAATTATGTATTTAGAATATAATCTCAGAAGTACAATTGCTTATTGAAATGGTGTGAACATTTTAAGGCTCTTAATATGTGTTTTCATATTATTTTTCAAAAGGGACATAGCAATTACATTTTTGGCTCATCTTACTTAGTAGACAAAAAATTATCTTTATGTTGCAATTCTTTGTTTACCATTAGGATTGACGCTAATATATTTAACCTTGTGTGTGTGTGTGTGCATGTGTGTGTGTGTGTGTAAATTGTTCACAGTTATAATATACTGATAATAGCTTTAGGGGGTCCAGGTGTGTGAAGTCCTACTTGTGTAAGGAAATGTATAGTGAATGAAAAACAGGAACAAATATTTATTATTTACATTGTTTATTATTCATATATTTCACTTGTTTTAATTTCAAAATAACAGTTATTGTCTTCCCTAGTTTTTATTCTCTTTTCATTCCTTCCCTTGATGACCAAACATTGAAAAAAATGTGTCCTTTATTGCTCAGTTAGGACTCAATCCATTGTATTATGGCTTCCTAGCCCATCTCTCTGAAATTGTTCTTGCCTAGATTACTAATGAACTTCTAATCACCCAAACCTAGTTGTCACTCCTGGATTTTAAACTTACAATTTTTGACATTCAGTACAATTATTATGAAGAAATTACACACTCATTTTATTTGTTAAAGGATTAATCATATGACACTAATTCCAAGAACCAAAGAAACATCATTCCTTCTCATAATTGCTGGAAACAAAATAAAATACTACTAACCATTCCACCTTTTGAGTCAAAACCCCTTATTAGTTTCTTCAGTAAATCTTTCATTTCTAAACAATACTACTCTTCCATTTTCCATGATTTATCTACTTAAAATATTTATTAGCTAAGGAGCACATTGGCCTTTTAAAAACAAGTCATTCATAATCTGGACCATGATAGAACCTGGCCATGTTTTGAAATGGTTAGCTTCCTAGATTTAAGTATGATAGTCCCCTACTTATGACTACAGGATTTACTTGTACTTAAAAATGGACTCTTAGCCTTTTCCCCTCTACATCACAGCTTTTGCTGTTGTCACTTCAGAGGAGGGAAGAGAGAGGAGTTGAGGATGCATTTTTCGAGAGACTATAGATGAAGTTTGGAATGCATTTATGAGTACTTTATGAAGAGTGCATATTTTAACCAGATAATGGATTAAATTATATTATTGGAACCTGAGAACCTTGTGTAATGTTTCTAGAAGAAAATGCTTTCCAAGTGCCAGACATACAATTTACAAACAAACATTTGAAACAGCCCTTTTAAAAGTGACCTATGTTTTCTACTATAAATTATCTCTTTGTATTCACCCCTGTAAACTATATTAAGTGAAATCCAGTTCAATTTAATTTAATTTAGGCAACCTTAAAGATGTTGTTGGATCATTTGAAATTGGTGGCTTCTTATCATGAAGTGAATAAGATGACCTGCCAGAATTTGGCTGTGTGCTTTGGACCAGTATTATTAAGTCAGAGACAAGAAACTTCCACCCATGACAACAGAGTCTTTACTGATTCAGAAGAACTTGCAAGTGCTTTGGATTTTAAAAAACATATTGAAGTTCTTCATTACTTACTCCAACTTTGGCCAGGTAATGAATTTATGGAAGTATTTTTATGTTTCAATGATAGGATTTTTGGATTAGCTAATTATTGAATATGCCCATATGTAATTGATAAAATTCTCTTCTAGATTTTTCTTTTTCAAATAAATATGAATTGATGATACCTGTCTTTTAAATTTCTCCATTAAAAAATTTCTGCCTTCGCTGATATCATTACAGACATAAAGATAAATGTACACATTTTGGGTTTGGTCAGATCTGGATTTGAGTCCTGCTTGGGTCACTTATTGGCAACCTGACCTTGGACAAGTTTCTTAACATCTTAGAGCTTTGGTATCATCTTTTGCCATATGAATTTAATAGTGTATTTATAGAATTTATGTGAGTATTAAATAAAAAATTATGTATATAAGGTGCTCAGTACAGCTCTTGGTGTACATAACAGGTACTTAGTAAATATTAATTTCTTTACTATTCTCATTTTTAGTTCGACCTAAATGCAGGCAAATTCATTTTTCTCCTTGAATCAATTCTTCTTACTGACATCTTTACTGTGTTCATGGTCATTTTTCAAACGATCCAGGCTTAAACTAACAGTTATCTTTGTTCTTTCCTATCTTATCCATATCTTATTCCAGCTAATAACCAAAGGCTGTGAAAGTAAAAATACCTCTTACAAAAGTTTAGAACTAAAAGGAATATGTATTCAATTAGATGTTCTACAGAGGATTCTACATTTAAGTTCCAAAGCTTTTTATCCTCTGGTAATCCCTCCTCCCCTCCCCAACCTCACCTAGTACCAAGCATGAGGGTACTTAGATGCACCAGGTGGAGCATGGTGGTCAGAGGGCTTGGGCCCTGGATCAGACCAGGACTCAGATCCTTGGCTGTGCCACTTGCCAGCAGTGTGGGCTTAGGCACATTCTTTAACTTGGACTAAAGGGTTGTTATAAAGATTGAGATAATGTTCTTTGTTACTGTTGTATTGATGTATATGAGAAGGATATTCCAAAGTACAAAGGAATGCTTGATTTAGTTTTTTAAAATAAATCAAATTAGTTTTTAAAAGCAAATTAAAAATTAAGCTAATAAAGTTTCCAACTTATAAACTTGGAAACTTAACATTTTAATGATGTTTTAAATACAAGATTTAAATTTTTAATTTATTTTTTAGCTGATTTAGAATGTATTTGTTGATTATTAAAATATCCTGAAATAAGATTCTCTGGGTACTTGACTTATTTCTGCATCTAACATAAGGAATCTTATGTGTGATCCTAGCATTTTCTAGAACTCCTTTAATTTTAATAAACTTCATGAATTTGGGAGAAGATCCATTTCATCATTATAATTTCAAATGAAAACTTGCTTCCCTGGATATACCATTAGGCTTACTATCAGTACCTGAGTTCTTTGTCATTAATTCTGTATCAGAGGATGATGTTCATTATTTTGTAATAGCCATCTTAGTTATGTGTTTGGGAGCAAAAACTCAGTTTATATCCTGTTAAAGAAAAAGAAGATTCAGGTTTCATATTCTTTGCATCTTAAAGACAACCTTAAAAAGAAAGTATTTTTGTTGTTGGTTTTAGAAATAACTGCCCCCTTTTTTATAACCTGCTATTTTTCTTTAGTTGTAGTACATCAGACCAAGGACAGAACAGGGAGAAGGACGATGGTAAACAACAGTTAGTTTTGTCTTCTAAATTGCCTGCTATTGGACTCAAGAAAAGGCAGAAATCAAGTAAATTTACTAGGCCTGAGAAAATTGATGGTGACAGAGAGGATGTGGTGAGGATTGGGCCGTAGCATATTAACTTGGTGAATGCCAGCCTCGATGCTGTTAATAGATAGCCTTTGGCTCTCCTTGCTCTGCATATCTTACTTTTGGAATTTTCTTTTTCTTTTGGAATTTTTCCCTCTCCAGAGGTAAGAAGAGAAGAGTTCCCAACCACACCCCTTCCTTTTTACTCTATTAACTTTTTGTTTTATTTTGTGTGTGTTTTTTTTTAAATTTAGGCAAGAATATAATTTGCTTTGAACTTTCTATTTGAAAAATCTTGTCTTCAAAGTGATTAATAATTAGAACCCTAGCACATCAGCACCAGAAGGTAAAAATCATTTTGCTAAGATTTTCTGCCAAGCCTTAGTGTTCTTTGGAAGCGGCTTTGGAGCCAGATTGGCAAGGGGTAGGGGAACAAAGTAGAAACAAATCTCTCTTCTTGATCAGAACAACTTTCTTTTCATCTTTTCTATGTATTGGATTTTCACAAATATTTTGCTTTTTAATATGAGTTTGCTGTTTTAAGAAGAATGTTGAAAATTTCTGATAGGCCACCTTTCCAATTGACAGATTGGAAAAAAGACTTAGAACGTGACTCCTACCTATTCCAGCTGTTTGCTGTACCACATTTTCCATGATGAGTAGATTTGGGGCAGTTTTTTTTTGGGGGGGGGAAAGTTATCAGTTTTTCCCTAACCCTTTTTATTTTGTTTTCCTCACTCAGCTGTAAGCATCATAAGAGCAGGGACTGTACTTTGCTTACTCTTATGTTCTCAGTTCTTAGAAGAGTGTTAAACACTAACTAGGCACTCAATATATTCTGATAAATAAGATAATTATACTATAGATAAAAGGCTAATAAACTGTGATTGAAAACAAATCTATTGACAGAAAACAATATAAGGAAAAATTGAGTTTCTTAGTACTTGTCATTAGGTTTTGAAAGTTTTTCACTAACATTATAAATTGAAATTTTTTTTCTATTTGTTGAAGGTGATTAGTCAACAGTGCTGTGAAAACTACATGTTTTCTGGGGTTAAAATTAGCCATTTTCTCTGCTTTTGTAATAGAATACCATTTCATTATCAGCAATTAAAAAGTGAAGTTGATTTTTCAGAAACTGAAATTTAAGTGTAAAAGAAGTAAAATACCAATTTAATTTGTTTTTACAAATATTTTCCAAGAAAATAAAAAATATTTGAATAGGATCTTGGTTAAACAATTTCAAGCAACTGGCAACAAAATGAATCTAGATTTTGCAGGTAAATGTCAGAAAATGCAGGCATAATACAATAAACTAAGACACAGTCAAAAGATGTATGACCGGATCATAAACTAGATGATCTGAACGTTAACAGAGTACTGTATTTGGTTGGTGAAAACAACAGGCCTGACAGTTAAGCACTGAGAACAGGAATAGCACGAAGAATGAAGGAGACTTAGTGGAGATAAGCAGCCAGAGGATAAAATGGAATATGAATAATTAAACAGTGGAAAATTCACATATCTATTCCCTCATTACACCAGGTAATGGCCTGGGAGATTCTATATTAATACTGACATCAAAGATCAATTTAAAGTAAATGTCAGACCTTTATCTTCTGAAAATTTTAGCTCATGAACTTTTAGCTATCAATAATGGTGTATAATAGCCATGATAACATTGCAGAGGAATAGAAACTTTAAAAAACATACATATACAAAGTTATCAAGTATTTTAATAAAATCTAAGTAGAAAAATAATGTGGTTTCTGAAAAATGTTATTAATATCACTGTAAGTCTGGAAAACTAGAACCATATACATGTTTGTAGGTACAGCAAACATGCATTTGTTGTGTGTTGGAGAGTATAAAGTTGGTGTGCTATTATTGATTTATATTCCCTTTATTTTAATGAAGGATAATGAAAGGGCATATAAATGGTGAGGCACTTATTAAAGGTGAATAAACAAGCAGAAAGAGAACGGTATTGTGGACAATCTTTAATAGCTATGGCTCTGCATTTTAAATAGTTTGTTTTATATGCAGAGCCTTGGACACATGCTTTGTTCAATATACATTAAAGAGCATCCTGTAAAACCTTGTTTATTATAAGGCAATATGTGTCCCTATGGAAATCTTCTATATGGCCAGCACAATGCATACTTTCAGAAGAAATTAGTCTTACTATGAGGAATGTTATTTGTTTGTTAGAAACCTAACCAGAATGGGAAAATAAACTATCTGTGCTATTTTCAGGCAATAAATGAAGACTATTAGTAACTAATGCTGAATAATCAAACTCAGGTAACAAGTGGTCAAGTCTAGTATTTGTGTATTTTATCAAAGTGAAATTTGGGCTGCTTAGTGAAGTAAATTATGACACTGCTGCTAATAGAATTGCAAAAATAAACAAATAAATAAAAGATCAGAACTTTTAGAGTAGTCACTTGAGATGCCTTCCCTCATTTGGATGTTAGCAGATGAAGGACCTTTTTTGTTTTGTTTTGTTTGTACACCAACATGCTTTGCCTGCTTTTTGCTGTAGCTTTTAATTTAGAAGAAGTTACCAGCTTAGCTACTCTTTGAATTATTGCTAGATGATAATTAACTTGCACAGAAAGTTAGTCAACATTTGAAGTTTGATTTGTTTGGGTTCGTTATGAAAGAGCATGAATCAGCACCACTAAACATTCTACTAGGCTTCTATCCCTAATTTTTATTATGTCTGGTAATAGAAAAAATAATTATGGAATGCTTTCATTTTATAGTGTGCATGTTTCATTGCATGTTTGTAGTTGGTTATTAAATGGCTTATCTTTAGTTCTGTTTTTTTTTTTTTTTAAGGCCAGCTAGATTACTGTCACTAATGCATATTTATTGTTCCTTTCCAGTGCAACATTTAACTGTCAAAGAATCAACAGACATTTTGTTCCCAGAGCAGAAATCTTCTCTGAATTATTTGAGGAGGAAGAAAGAACGGCCACACATGTTAAATTTGAGTGGTACTGAGGCAGCAGGAGTACTTAGGCCAAGGCAAACCCGATTAGACAGTCCACTTAGCAATCGCTATGCAGGTGACTGGAGCAGCTGTGGAGAAGGCTACTTTTTAAATACAAAAGAAAATGTAAATGATGTGGATTATGATGATGTCCCTTCAGAAGATAGAGAAAACGGAGAAGATTATAGCAAAATGGATGGACCAGATATAGTGATTGAACAGCCAATCCCCATATCTAAAGAGTGCACATTTCAGACATATTTGGCAATGCAGACAATTGAGTCTACTGTGGATCGAAAAGTCAATCTCAAAGACCTACAAGAAAGTATTGATACTTTGATTGGAAATCTGGAGCGTGAGCTCAACAAAAATAAGCTTAATATGAGTGTTTGAGATTGAATGTTTTTATTTTTTTATAATGTCTTACAGTTTCAAATCAATCCTCACACTCTTATACCTCCCACAGTGATGTTTTCATTTATTTACTCTTGAAATCTTCAGTTAATTTTTAATAAGTTCGTATGGTACAATGGCAAACTATTCATTCATCTAATTTTGACTTATCCCATTAGAAAATTTTTCTGGGGATAAAGATAATTTGGATTTCTTGTAGATATTTTAATAAATCTTGCCAATTCCATGGATATAACTTTTTAATGCACTTACAAGGTTCAGGTAAGTTTTCAGCCCCTCAAGATTTTTGTATGTTATAGGAACTGCTCTTCTGTAGCTGAGACAGACTTTCCTTTTAGAGAAATGTTATAATTTCTCAGATTTGCAGCATGAGTCAATGTATACTGTAACATCATTTGGTCACATTTGCAATGCAAATGCTGCTATAAAAACCCTTTTATAAATAAAAGTGAAATTTTACAAATATTAATGTATTCTGTCTTAACATTCAGTAATTAAGTTTTTAAAAAATTAAATATTTTTATAATCCTGAAAATATGTATATATTTATAAGTGCTTATCTTATATGTATAGGTATTAGAATGGGGAGAGGTAACTATATAATCACATGTATCTTTAAAATATATATGTCACAAAGCCAAAATATTAGCTTAAAAATATCTTTTTCAAGGAAAGATCATTTAAAAGTTAAAGGAGGAGCTATGTAGAAACACTTGAGCAAAAAAGGAAACTATCACTCTAGAAGCATCTGAATGGAAACAGTAGACAGAAAATTTCAATATCCCCCATGAAATCTCATCTTTTAAATTAAAATCCCCTACCTAAGTTCTTAAGGGATTCAGTACATGGATTTCTGCAATGATGACTTAGATTTTTTTTAAAAAATCATCTTTACCTATTCTATGCATTTTTATATTCTGCTTTGTTTTAAATATTTATTTGCATTTCTACATTTATAACATTGACTTTATAATTACTCCCATTTGTTTCTCAAGAAATCTTTCCAGTACACCACATTATTGATTTTTAAAAATTAACTTATTTTGGCTATATCTAGAAGGTGGTCATTATAGAATCTTGGCAGTGTTTGGAAATGTATACTTAGAAGCCTTTTTAAATTAAATCAGAATGTATTATTTTAAAAAACTTTTATACCTATGAATTATGTAATTTTAAAATTGTAAATGATATTTGAATTATCAAGTTAAAGTTGTAGCAGCCATTTAAAAAACTGACTTCTTTATGCTTTTCTAAATATTAAACTATTTATTCTATGTAATATGCATTGGTAAACAGAACACTTTGTTTTTAATTAGAAAACCTAATTGTTTAAAAACCAGATGAATAACTATTTTTATAAGAAATTTTCATTTTTTAAAACTTGGTATATTGATTCAAAATACCAAAAGAATATGTGAGAGGTATATATATAAACACTCAAAGAAATGTACTTTTAAATGTTTTGTAAGAAGACTGTCTCAGTTTTCTTCATTTTGTTTGCTATATCAGGTATATTGTATATATTGAATAAGTTGTTCCAGAAATGTAAAAATTTTATTAAAATATTATAACCTTGGTGTCATGCTGTTAATTATCATATTGACTTTAAGGATCACTTATATTAATTATTATTCTTTTAAACAATGGTATTAAAGTATTAGATCATCATGTATTATCCATTTTTATAGGTAATAATATTTATTTGTCCAAAATTGAATCTTCCAGAATCTGAAATACATTTAAGGCCCACATTTGTTTTGTTAAATTATTTTAGATGGGAATAGTATTAAAGATAATCTCTTCATTTTAGAGAATACTAAACATTTTTTGTTGTCTAAATCACCAAGTCATTAGCTATGAACCTCTTTTACTGACTCTGCTGTAGTCAGTAGTTCTGAATAAGTTTGAATGCCTTTATTTGGCCTTTTCCTTCACAACTTTTTTGAGTTTTTAATACCTGCTTTGTATAGTTTCCTAGAATCTTCCTTTTCTGTGATACTACCAACTATCATTCCCTTCTGAGCTTGCCAGCACTATTGTTTTTTTAGGATTAAAAACAATTTTAATTTTAACTCATGTACCTGAATAACAATTTTAAATAATTCAGATGGATAGAAAATGTAAAAGAACTCTTCCTTGCCATCCACACCAATCCCATTTCTCAGCGGTAACTCCGTCGGTCTAATATTTATTCCTGCTGTTTCTTGGCTTTATCATTTAAACAGTATTTGTTCATTGTCCCATTCTAAATGATAAGCAATTAATCTCTCTTCCCATTTTTGTTAGCTATGTTTTTAGTTCTTTTGGTTTCCGTTATAACTTTAATAACCTTTACCTCTTGACCCATTGATTTTTATCAGTATCTCTTGACTCACTACCATTGAGGAAATGATTGAACCTATACTTCCCTTTCGAGTCATGACTGTCCTTTACCTCCTAACTTCCGAATGTTATACTGCTTTATATAATCAACATTTATAAATGTATATTATTTGTGGAAACTTGATTATGTTTTTCCTTTCTATATTGATTCTTAAAAAAAGCTAGCAGCCATGCAACAGTATTCACAGGCACACTAAGTGATTTTTAAACTCCTACATATCCAGCCTTATATCCTTAAACCTATGCTGACTTAAGCAAAATGCTCCCAGCATAAAGGTCAATTTGATTTTTAAATGGTCATCAAATTCTCAAAATCATGCCTTGTGTTGTTTGCTTCATAATTGGACCATGACTTTTGCAGATTTTAATTTTTCATTGCTTTTTTTTTTTTTTTTGCCACATGAGAAATGCTTTCTTCACTATAACAGATTATTTTAAGCTTCTTTTAATAATACTATTCAAATACCAGAGTGCTTTCATCTCTCATTCCAAGAGTCCTGAGGTTTATTTTTGTCTTTGTTTTTTCTTTGATAGAAGAAAAATACCTTATTCACTATAACCCTCATATCATTTTAAGCTTCTTAACCAAATTTATCAAATTCAGGCAAAGTGATTGTAGTTATCACCCTGGGCTGTATTTTCTTTGCACTGCTATGTTAGTTCCACTTTTTCTTGGGTCCCATTCTTTCTTGTATGTGTGTGTGTGTGTGTGTGTGTGTGTGTGTAAGTATATTCTTTTTTTTTCCAGCAAGGTTGCATGGAAGATAAACATTGAGTCCTTGCATGTTTGATGAGGCCTTTATTTCTCCTTCACTTCATTGTTATTGGATCTGTGATCCTAGGTTCATAATCACTTTCCTTTAGAACTTTGAAGGCATTTTTTTTTTTTTTTTTTTTTTTTTTAATAAGCATTTAGTTTTGCCATAATCCAGGAACAATGATGGTTCAGACCAGGGTAGAAGCAGTAGAGGTGGTGAGCAATGGTTGGATTCTGGATATATTTTGAAGTAGGAGCCAAAGGAATCTGCTGTGAGCTCTGAGAGAAAAGAATAGGGCTAGGTGACTATGGAATGGATTGCCATCGAGTGAGATTGAGACATCATATTTTAAAAATGACTTTTGGTATTGGATGTTGGGACTATTAATATAGTCACTGTGTCACCAAAATGCCTGTTAACTAATGCTTCTGCATGGTGATGATGCCTCTAAAGTCACTGCTAAAATAAGAAAGCAAGAAGACTCCATAAATGTCTAAGCAAAGTCCCACACAATTAACTGTCTTTAGAAAGTTTCAGATTGTGTCCTTTTTATTAGATACTAAAGAAACAAGTTTAGTTAGTGTTATGGTTCCTGGAAAGAATTTAGTTTCAAGACCGCAGGATGAGTTTCAGGGTTAGGGTTTCATAACATATTAATTTCTAGGTACTTAGATTGTGATAAAATTTTGTTTAATAATAAGTCCTAATTTGACTCTTACTGACTTGAGAACTTTGGTATGAAGAGGAATGCTCATTTGCTCTTTTCCCTTTCTAATTTTTTTTAATTCAGTAAAGCTCATATTTGATATTGAAATGCTAGATGTCAGAGTTTTGGGCTACATTCTGACTCAGCCAAAAACTGCCTCTGGCTAACTCGGGCAGAAATTGAATGTATTGAAAAAATAATGTATCAGAGGGAAAACTGTTTTAGTCGGCTGAAAATGTTTTATACCTTAATCTGGATGTTGGTTTCACAGGTTATTTACGTATCAAGTTGCATGTTAAAGATTTTGTGCACTTTATGTAAGTCATACCTCAGTATTTGTTTAAAGTAATTTTAAAATAAAACTGGGAAAGCTGAAGAAATAGACTTGGAAAATAAACAGAAACCAAGATGCTAGGTTGTCAGAATGATAGCAGTCAAGGCTGTGTCTGGCTGGGGTGCTGCTGCCATTGCCTCCAAACAGCCCCACATATGTCACACTGATTATAAAAATCCCAGCTTCTTTGCATCATTCCTGATTCAGAGTTCCTGACAGAAGCATCATATTGGCTGTTCTTGGATCACACACTTGTGCCCCAGTTTCTGGGAGTCAGCAGTTAGCTAGTTGTTTTGATACCATCTTTCCCCCAAGCCCACTCAATGTTAAATTTCTATGACTCTAAGAAGGGGATTCAGATATTGAGCAGGAAAAATAGTGACAAATATCCACAACACTTCCCTAGTCTTCATCTCATCCAATTGCCCCATCGACACGCCTGACTGCTGCATGTCCTGAAACTGCACTTTTGTCACTGTTAACATCCTAGTCCAAGCCACCATTATCTCTCAGTCTCTTCCTATTCATCTCTTTGCAGCCACTCTCCCCTCTCCAAACCCACAATCCATTTATCCTTAAAAGCCAAAGTAATCTTTCAAAAAGATAAATCACATCCTTTCCTAGGTCTTTTCCTTTGCTCCTTGAAAGCGCTTTAGCAACACTGGTCTTTTTTCTGTTCTCCAGATATAGGGACCTCATTCTTATCTTAAGAGCCTTTGCACGTGCCATTGCCTCTGCCTGGGAATGTTATCCAGATCTTGCTTCTCTGTTCAAATGTTGCTTCGGAGAGGTGCCTCTGGAAACCCAATCGGTAGCCTGCTCTGAGAACTGAGGGAGGAAGGAGATAGAGCATTCTGTTTCTTTTAACAAGCTTTATGGTACTTTT
>JAQZBX010079437.1:0-13974 GCA_029593785.1 Cabassous unicinctus | reverse complement strand
CTCTGGAAGGTCCCAGGATCAGTTCCCAGTGCTGCCTAAAGAGAAGACAAGCAGAGAAGAACACACACAGAGCAGACAGCCAGTGTAAAACAATGGGGGTGGGGGAGGGGAGGGGAAGAAATAAATAAACCTTTAAAAAAAAAAGGAAATGATAGGTCATGATAATTTTTTAGTGATAAAGGAAAATGAATTAAAAAAGAACACAAGCAGGGCAGTATACTATAGCAATTCCCATGATG
The DNA here is from genome assembly GCA_029593785.1 of Cabassous unicinctus. Classification (NCBI taxonomy): domain Eukaryota; kingdom Metazoa; phylum Chordata; class Mammalia; order Cingulata; family Chlamyphoridae; genus Cabassous; species Cabassous unicinctus. The sequence continues at coordinate 13,735 of JAQZBX010079437.1, read as the reverse complement.
AATGTGTTCCTGGGTTCTATGGAAAAATAAAACAAATTGAATATGAGCAATACAGAGCTGTTGATTTTTTTTTAAAAAGCTTGTAATTCATAAATACAAGTAGTACACAAAAGAAATAATTTATTGTCTAGTTAATTTTATAATTTAATGGTGCTTGCTTAATCTTACTGCTTTTCTTTCACCCATTTCCTTTCTCTTTAGCTCTTTAGTATCTTCATTAGTGATGGGTTATAGGAAGAGGCATAATTCCATCAGGCAATTCTACTACTTATTATCAGCTAAGAGACTGGAGCTACCAGCTTAGTAAGGGTTTAAGGATTATCTGTGGACTTGAATTATTTGTGCTGTCCCTATTACCATAGATTACATAGTGTTAGCTATAATTAGACTGAGCACTTACTGGAATACTATTTTGAGTCTGAGTTTAATACTTAAGGTGGATGGAGAAGAGAAAAGGGGCACTTATTTAAAAACTAAAGACTTGTACCTATCAAGGGAAGCTAAAGGAAGTTTTGTTTTGTTTTGCTTTGCTTGGAAAAGGAAAGGTTAAGTAGAGATAACATTCAAGTATTTCCAGAATGCTACCCATTGATGTTCCCAGGGTTACATTCTAGGCCTTCTATGGGTAGCAGACAGTATCCATCAACCTACTTGCCCATCCCTTCACGCCACTCCACTATTTTCCCTAACCTTGCCCCGTGAAACTTCATGAATAGGCTTAGGTACCTGCTCTCCAGCCTAGATCTCTAGCTTAAGCTCCAGCCCTGGCTTTCCAGCTGCTTCCTGATTATTTCTATTAGGAATACAACTATTTCTATTTCTATCACAATGTTCTGCAGTCAATTCATGTTCAAGGCATCTAAAACTCGGGTCATTATATTCTCCCCAGCATCACTCACCTGACCCATTCTCCCTCTCCTGACTTTTTTCTTTGATAATGGAAGCACCAATTTACCTTGTTGACTAAGCTTAAACCATAGAATCAGCTTTTCTTTCTCCTTTTCCATTAGCCCTTCTGTTCCATTAGCCACTAAATTCTATCACTTTGTTTTTCAATTTTATCTTTTCCTCTCAATTTCCAATGCTATTCGTTTAGACTCTCATCAACTTTTCCTGAACTATAAGCAGCAATCAAGTTTCACTTTAACCATTGTAGCTATAATAAAGTTTTTGGGCAAAAAGTACCTTAATTTTGTAATTGCATCTTAAATAGTCTCCATTTTCTTACTCTAGCACCCATAATCCATCCTCTATCTGTGTTATTTTTCTAAATTACCAATCAGATTATCTCACCATCCTGCTCAAAGACCTTTAATAAGTCTTTACTAATAGAGTAATGCCTCGGTTCTTTAGCATGGCATTTGAGGCCCTTCACAGTCTGTACTCAACTTTCCTGGTTTTATCTACTTTAGCTATAGCAGTTAACTTTCTATGCCTTAAATCTGTGCTGGAGTTTTACTCCTTTCTGCCTTTGTGGATGTTGTTCCTTCTTCGTTGGATGCCTCTCCTTCATTCCCTACCTTTTAAAAGATCAATATCACCTCCTTTTATGAAGTCATTCCCAAACCCTGCTGGAATATGTGTGTGTGTGTATATACACACACAGAGACATATAGATACAGATATTCCTATGTAGACTATAAATTTCTTGATATTAGGAAATGTGTTTTATTCACTCTGTATGACCAGAGCCTAGACACTCAATAGATGTTAGTTGAATACATGAATGTTTATTCTAAAGATAGTGACCACCTGGTTTCTCTCTTCATTGAAGATAAAACAAGCTAAATTATATGTCAATCTTTAGGCATTAGGAAGAATGGGTTATATAGTAGAATGAGTTATTTAGATAATTTTTGGACAGTTCTCTGTAGTTTTTTTTTTTTTGTGTGTGTGTGTGTGTGTGTGTGGACTGATCTTTTAGTCTAGAATGGTTTAGGAATTGCTGTGCTTGGATTTGTGCTGTTAGATCAAAATTCATTTTTTTAAATTAGAGAAATTGAGCATTTTTAAGATTAATTTTCTACTGGATCAAAAGTAATGTTTCTGTTAGATCAAAATAAATTTCACCAGCAAAATGATGCATATTGTAATAGCCTAAGGAAATGCAGTATTAATTGAGAGGACACAATAAAGTTAAAGGAGATAGATCAGGTTCAATTTCAATTATAGGCTTTTCAATGGTCTATTAAGTGATTTCTTTTTAGGACTTAAAATTTTTGTTTTAGATCCAACACTAATTGTCAATGCTTAACTAGCATGGCTGAAGAAATTGATCTTATCATATTTGTATTTCTATTCTTTTTTTAAACAATTTATTGGAGTATATCATTCATACATGAACATACATAAACAATAAGTGTTCAGTAAACACTGTGAACTTACAAAACAAACATGTATAACATCATATAGGGCTCCTATACATCACCCCACCACAAACACTTTGCATGTTGTGAAACATTTGTTAACAAATTATGAAAGAGCATCGTCAAAGTATTACTACTAACTATAGTCCATATCTTACTCCCCTATACTTTTTTTTTTAAGGATTTATTTATTTACTTTTCTCCATTTTTGCCCCGCTCCCCGTTTTTGCTCTTTTTGTGTCCATTCACTGGGCAACTCTCCGTGTCCATTTCTTGCCCTCTCTTTTCATCCTTCTCCTGTCTTCACTGGGATTCAATCCTCAGAACCTCTGACGTGGGAGAGAGGCGTCCTACTGCCTGCACCACCCTAGTTCCTGGATTTTGGTGCGTCTTGTCTTGGCTCTTCCTTGTGTCACTCTCCTGTTAAGTCATCATCTTGGTGTGTGACTCGTGGGGCCTGGGGGCTTACCCGCTCACGGGGCCTGGGGGCACTCCTGTGCACGGGGCCTGGTGGCCTGTGCACCTTCTATATTTTTCTTTTTTTCTTTTTACCAGGAGGCCCCGGGGATCGAACCCAGGTTCCTCCATATGGGAGACAGATGCCCAATCATTTGAGCCACATCCGTCCCCCTGCTATATCTCTTAAGGTTGACCGAAGATACCTAGAGTTACAGTCATTTTCCATTCAGGATGGTCATATAATAAATCAGGCTTAGTTTATCACCAGCATTCTAAAAACCAGACCTAGGGATAAAAACTAAGTCTGGGGACACATGCATGGTTTCTAATATAGTGAATGTTTAGCCTACCTATATTTCTATTCTTATTAGAGAATGAATTTAGTGTAAGTCAAGATGTTAGCCAGAACCATGAACTGCATTTTAGAAAAAGACACAGTTCATGAAACTTAAAATCCTAGCTAACCAGTAGGGAAAACGAAGTAGCAAGCTGTTAGTTTTGCACTTTTGCACTTAAGAGTACCCAAATTATGTTTGTCTTTTTTTTAAATAAAAGGGTTGAATATAATTCAATGGTGCTCTTGAATCTAGGCAAGTTGTTTTCAGTTGGCAAAAAAACTATGATTCATGCTTGTTTCAAGGTTTGTCTGGAATTCAATTCCCATCTTTATGATTGCTGAATCCACTGTGGAGTCCACATTCCACATGTGAAGACAGGAGCATCCCCATTCAATGTAAGAATGATTAACCTGTTCTACATATACCAGATTAGGTATCAGTTCAGCATTTTCTGCAAAGTATAATTCTTTAGAAATGGAATGAATGGGTTATTTCTCTAAGTAGTGACTCTCCCTTTACTGAAAATGTTCAAGCACATTTGTGTCTGTTTTGTTCAATGGTGTATCCCCAGGGCCTTGAACAGTGCCTGACACATGGTAAATACTCCATAAATGTCTTGTATGAGTGAATCAAGCATAAAATGGAAGCACAAAATGGATGATGTTTTAACTAGCTTTGGCTGTGTAACTAGCCACCCCAAAAGGTAGTAGCTTAAAACAATGACTTATTATTTTTTCATGATTCTATGGGTTGGTTGCAGGATCTGAGATGGCCTCACTCACATTCTGGGACCTCCGCTGAATGGCTGGGACAGTAGGCCTGTCTCTCCATGTGGTTTCTCCCAGACTTCCAGAATGTGTAGCCTGGGCTTTTTCACAAGGCCTCAGAGTTCCAAGAGGGTGAAAGAGGAAGCTGCAATGCCTCTGGCTGTTAGACTTGGAACTCACTCCCAGAGCATTTTATTGGTCAAGCACGCTACAAAGCCAATTCAGAGGAGGTGGAAATAGACAATTCCTGTTGATGAGAGTTGCCGCAAAGAGATTGTGACCATTTTAAATCTACTACAGATGACCAACTTTAAAAAACTTCTGCAGGGAATTATTGTAATGGAAGAGAGGTTGTTTAAGCTGACCTCAAGGAGTCCTTTCATCTCTGAATACTTATGATTCTACCATGCTGAATGGATCTTGTGCAGTATTCTAAGACAGAACAGTTACTAACCAGTGGGTATCTGGAAAATTTAATCTTCTACTTCTGGAGAAATAATTTCAAAGATAATTCACTGAATAATTATCTTCAAACCATTAATATGACCTACAATTTGTATTCTTTTCTAAACTATTCCAAATGCTCATATAGAATTCTTTTCTTAATTCTGGTATAGCAACCACATTTTCCTTTCTTTATGCTTTGCTGACCAATCTATAAACACTGGGTAAACACCTCACTCTTATATATCGATCAAATGCTTGATTTTTTTAGGGGTCACTTAAAGGAATAATATAAAATTTTAGTTTTTCTCCTGTATCAGAGTATTTATACCATTGCCTCAATATTTATACTATAACTATTGAAGTCATAAATCTACCACTTTTCTGTAATATACACTATACTCATTTTTTAATGAAACTTAATAAACTAAGAATATCCTTTTGAGACTATGTTAGTAGTAGCAGGTATAGAGAGACTATCTGATGCAGAAATATATAAGCAATTTACAGATGACATATGGAAACCTGTGAAGCTTTCCATTAAGGTGTTTCAGAACAAACATAGCAGGAAAAGCAATATGGGGAAGACTAAATTGCTGATAGCTCAACTTAATAGAAAAAGTTCATACCATAAAAATGATACACTTTTATCTGTGGGTGCATTTAGTTGAAAATTATACATTTCAGATAATTTTTGACAAATACTTGAAATGTGACTACTTTAGAGGTGTATTTTAGTTATTACACGAGTTCAGTTTTGTTTTAAATTTTTAATTTGGCATTCATTTATCAGCAAAATAAGCCTACTCTTCCCAGTCCCTCAAAAAACAAAACAAAACAAGCTCAGAACAATTCAATCATTTTGTAGAAAAAAACCAATTCATCGTTGTGGAATTAATGTGCTACATCTTGTTAATTAACCTGATCAGGTAACATTGCTAGGAAATCCTCTCCTATCTTTCCTTTTCAATACCCTAACTTAGCCTACGTTAAAATTAATTATTTGGTGTTTTAGTCAGCCAAAGGGGTGCTAATGTGAAATACCAAAAATGGGTTGGTCTTTATAAAGGGTATTTATTTGGGGTAGAAGTCCACAGTTACCAGGCCATAAAGCGTTAAGTTTCTTCTCTCACCACAGTCCACTGCCACGTGTTAGAGCAAGACAGCTGCCAGCATTTGCCAGGGTTTAGGCTTCTGGGGTTCCTCTCTTCCCGGGGCTGCGTTTCTCTCCAGGCTTAGCTCCTGTTTCCTCCACAAGGTCAGCTGTAGGCGATCAGGCGAATGGCTTGCTTCTCTTCTCCTGGGGCCTTCTTTCCAACATCAAAACTGCTTCTCAGGGAAGCGGGTGTGGCTCAATGGATAGAGCTCCCATTTACCATATGGGAGTCCCGCCCGGGGCCTCCTTGTGAGGGCAGGCCGGCGGCCCCCGCGGCGCGGTGGGCTGATGCAGCAGGACCTCACAGCACGGGGGAGATAAGCAGACAGGGAAGAAACACTCAGCGAATGGACACAGTAAAACACAAGCAGCAAGGGGGGGGCGGTAAATAAATAAAAATAAATAAATCTTTAAAAAAAACTGCTTCTCAAAGGACTGCTTCTCAAAACTGTTCTTGCCATGCCTTTTATATTTGATTCCCCACCCACCAAGGGGTGGGGCTTAACGCCCTAATCATAACCTAATCATGCCCAGATTAACAGATCAGTTTACAAGCGTGATCCAATTATATTTTTGGAATTCATAATTACATCGAATTGGCCAGCGGTTACAGTTGGGGTTAAGAATTTGTTGAAATAACCAGTGATCACCATTAATCTAGACTAGCGCTGTCCAATCAAAATATGTGAGCCGTATGTATTTAAAATTTTCTAGTATCTGCATTACAAAAGTAAAAAACAAATGAAATTAATATTCTACTTATTCCAATATCCAAAATACAAAGTTTTAACATGTAATCTTATATAAAAATCTGGGATATTCTACATTCTTTTCTTTGGTAGTAATTCTTTGAAACCCAGTGTGTACTTTACACTTACAGCACATCTCAATTCGGACTAACCACATTTCAAGTGCTCAATAGCTTCAAGTAGCCAACTACCAGCGCAGCAACTACTAGGCTGAGAGCACCTTGAAAGCAGATGATCTTCCTCTCTAGGGCCTAGAGAGGATGATGATTCTTACATGTTCAGCAACCATTTTCTTTAAACTCTCCAGTCATGCTCATTCTCGCATATCAAACGAATGAGTATTGGGCTTTCTGACGCGCCAGAAATCCTGCATCGTCAGCAAAGTTGACTCAGGAGCCTAAGGTGACTGAAAATATAATGTGAACCAAATCTGCCCTTCAAGGCCTTTCTGGTCTCCACTTTCCTCCGATCCCCTCTCTCCCTCCCTCTCTTTGGGTCACTTATCCTCCCACCAAGTGAGAGTCCAGCAGCACTGAGAGCCTAAAACCCTCTTTGAAGGAAATGCACGGCAATTTCAAAAGGTCGGTCCTGGATCCCCAGACCGTCCTTCTCAGCTGCTTTGCCTACCTCATGCCAGCACAGTTTACACTGGGAGTGATCTTAAAACTACCAAAATTTTACGTGGCTTGGGAATTTGGGTTTGAAAAAAGTACAATCTTGTATTTCAAGCTTTTAATGCATACTTAAATGATAAGGGCCTACTTCACCGTCCCGTTAGTTACTACCTTTCCCCACTCTGGGTTTTTCCTTTCCTGGTAGGAAAGTTTCCACTCCGCCCATGTCCACCCCCCATCCCCCCCGATAACGCCCTTCCGGTGGCGCTCCAGGAACCTCTTCAACCCTTCACGATCCGCGGCCCTCTCCCTTGCGGTCGACTCCAACGACAAACTGACCTCGAACTGCCCCGGCAAGGCCAAGACCCCACCCAGACCCACATCCACCAGAGGCGGAGGGTGGGGCTCCCAGTTCCAAATCCCGCCCACCGAACCCAGGCCCAGCCGGTAAGAGAGAGGAAGTGCAGTAAGCCCCGCCTCCCCTCAGCCCTTCCTTTTTTCGTTGGTGCGGCTGGTTGTCATCCTCTCCCTCGCGTAGCCGATTGGCTCCTTCCCTCCCGCGCCAGACCCTGCTGCCTCTCAGCCCGGGGAGGGTGAGTCACGCCAAACTGGGCGGAGAGTCTGCTGGCCTCTCTCCGTCGTTCGTCTGGGCGGCGGCGGCAGCAAGTGGGGACGGGGCGGGTGGCGCATCACGGGCGCGGAGGCAGGAGGAGCAGTCTCATTGTTCCGGGAGCCGTCGCCACTGCAGGTCCCTCGGCTCGGTCAGCCCGGCCCTCTCAGTCCTTCCCAACCCCCACAACCGCCCGCAGCTGTGAGAGAGCAGCGGCCCGCGCAGCAGCTGCAGCATCATCCCCGACCCGCCAGCCATGGAAGACCTGGACCAGTCGCCGCTGGTCTCCTCGTCCTCGGACAGCCCGCCTCGGCCTCAGCCCCAGTTCAAGTACCAGTTTGTGAGGGAGCCCGAGGAGGAGGAGGAAGACGAGGAGGAGGAAGACGAGGAGGACGAGGACGAGGACCTCGAGGAGCTGGAGGTGCTGGAGAGGAAGCCCGCCCCCGCCCTGTCGGCGGCCCCGGTGCCCGCTGCCCCCGCGCCCCTTCTGGACTTAGGAAATGACTTCGTTCCCCCGGCGCCCCGGGGACCCCTGCCGGCAGCGCCCCTCACCGCCCCGGAGCGGCAGCCGGCCCGAGACCCGAGCCCCGCGTCGTTCACTGTGCCCGCGCCGTCCCCGCCCACCGCTGCCGCAGCCTCGCCCTCCAAGCCCCTCGAGGACGACGAGCCCCCGGCCCGGCCTCCTCCTCCTCCTCCCCCGGCCCCCTTGAGCCCCCAGGCCGAGCCCGCGTGGACCCCGCCCGCCTCGGCCCCCGCCGCGCCCCCCTCCACTCCGGCCGCGCCCAAGCGCAGGAGCTCGGCGGGCTCCGCGGGTGAGTGCCCTGCCCTCCCGGCCGCGCGCCGCTCCCTCTTTTGTGTGCTGCACGCACAGCTCCGGCCCTGCCCCTCCTCTCCCGCGAGGGGGCTTTGTCTGCTGACGCCCGGCTGAGGGCGCTTCCCCCTCCCCCGAGGGAGGCGCGGGGAGAAGGGTGGGGCGGCCGAGGGAGACGCGGCTTGATCTTTTTTGTCTCGGTTTCGGGGAGCACGTGCACCCCACAGGCTCCCGAGCCTTCTTCCCTCCGGTCCCCATCCCGCTGCATCCCGGTGGTCGGCCTCCGACCCGTAGCCGGCGCTGAGTGTGTATCGAGGAACTGGGGCTGTGCGTTCCTTGGGCTGGCTTGGTTTCACGTTAAGAACGGGCAGGCCTTGGCGCCCTAAGCTTTTAGTAGGGGCTTTTGTCTACCCTTCTGGGTTGCTTCTCTAGGAAAAGGTGCAGTTTCATTGCCCGTCTATTGTAGTGCAGCCCTGGGTCCCTCCCTACACCCTCCCTGGTGTGGGTGGCCCCTATACGCTTCACCTCCTCCTCCTCTTGCGCTTGTGGGGAGCTGGACCCCTGGCAAACGTCCACATTGACCCAACCGCAGTGAAGGGAGAGCGCCTCCAGTGGTTTGGCGCGGGGGGAATTCTGGCCAAGTCCTGCCACCGCCCAGATCACCCGGGTTGTGATGTGGCGACTCCCCACAAGCTAAACCCAGCCAGGGAAACGGGATCTGGGCATTGTGTTCCATGGGGGCGCGGTTCTGCCTAGGTCTCAACTGCAGGGTTACGGGAATTAACTGTTAGTGTGAAGGGGTTCAGCTTCTTAATGCATCTTAATTGAATCTTGGAGAAAAAAAGAAACGGTAAGATGGTTGACATTCTTAAAGAAGAGCAAACCTGTGGATTCCTTGCTGGGAATCGGCCAGTTGAACTTGTGACATGCTTACGTGGGACTTGGTGAAATGTTTTGAGACAGACGTTTTCATAAATTGGTTAGACATACTATTTTCTTATAAGTTGTGTGCTTTAGGTCGACAGAGACAGATCTATGGTTTGAAAAATGATTTTCGAATCTGTTCATTCACATGACTACCTGTTTTTATGTTATTTTTAGGAACGTTGTTTTATTACTCTTCATCTTGGGAAAGTGTTTATTTTGGAAGAGAAAAAATTAAGTTTGTTAGAGATTAAGAAATTTATTAGATGCTTTCATAAATAGCTCTTTGATTTTGGGACAGATCCCATTATCAGTAGGACCTTTCTTTATAGGTCAAGAATCAAGTAGCCTGCTGAGAAATGTTCATAGGCTTGTAGAATTTTAGAAGTGGTTCATTTTCTAGAAAAAGAAAATCAGTCTGAGAGCACACAATTTTATTTTCTTCACTTCATTGCTGCTCTACAAAGGGGAAATAAACTAATTGTGATGATGCTTCTGAATAACATTTTGATATTGACATATCCCAAAGCACCGCTCAAAACATTTATCAATACACAAAAGGTCTTAGAAGATGAAGAATAACTCAGCCATTCCTTTTTCTGTATGAAAAAGGCCACCTATAAGGGAAAGTGAGGTGTGGTAGGAAAATGTAAATAAGAAATTTGCAAAAAGGAAATTTAGCAATTGACAAAAGCACCCTTAACTGTTTTGGGTCCCTGCTTGGGAACAGTTGGGATTCAGGAGGTGACAGCATTCTCTTGGAATCTTGACTGTTGGAATCCTAAATTTAGAAGATAAAGGAGAAAGAATATTGCCTATTCAGAGACTCTGTTTTTACATAGCTCCTAATTCTTTATCTATTGGAAACTTACAGTTCCTTTGGTAAACTAGGAACATTGCGATTATGGTCATGGGGAATGGATAATTAAAACCATTTCTTTGAGTCTAAATTTCTTGTTTGTTCATTCAGTAAATTATTGTTTACCTACTAAGAGATACACACTGTTATAGGCTCTGAGGGTATAGCAATAAACAAGACACTTGTACTCCCTGTATTGAGGGTACACATAATAAGCACATATATGAATAGGAAACTCGGAATAGTGGTAAGTGCTATGAGGAAAGTAAATGGTGATAGAGAATGATCGAGATGTGTGGGAGCTCTTTTAGATAGGCTGGCTCTGAGAAAGGCCTTTTTGAGGGGGTGGGATTTGAGCTGTGGATATCAAAAATGTTCCAAGCAACGGCTAAGGCCCTGAAGCAGGAATGATTTGGTTGCATGTTTGAGATTCTGTAAGACGACTATTGAGAAAAACTAGGGAGAAAGATGAGGGCAAAGAAGAGGTGGGCTTTCCTCTAACCATTTGGCGTTTCTAACAGGCCATGGTAAGAAGGTTTTTTTATTTTTGTTTTTTCCCCCAAGATAGTTTATTTCAGAAATATGCCCTCAAAGAATTTTATTGTGACTTTAGAGCTAAAATATAGTTTCGAAGTTTCAGTGTGAGAGGACCAACGTGAGTAAAGACAAAGGAGGTGAGAAATGTGCAGAGTGTGGCTATGGACATAGGTCAATTTAGCTGGAAGAGGATTTATGTTACTGAGTATAGTAGATCCCTGACATTTGTGCATTTAACATCACCGTTTACACTGTTTTAGCGTAAAGTTTGATTTCCATCAGATGGTAAGTTGTAATTTTGCTGCTTGCTGTTGTGAAGCTGTAGTTTCTGGATTATCCCCATTGCAATGCAGTAATTGGAGTGAGACTAAAACCTCTCACTTGATGACACTCTTCATGGAGAAACACTTGAAAAGATTAACATAGGCTTTGAGGAGGTGCAAAGAAACTCTGGATAGAAATTGATTTGAGAAAAGTGTAAACATTACCATTAAAAATGACTTTGATCTGGTCTCTGGACAAGTTCCAAACCAGAAGACTGAAAATGTGTGGTGGGTCTGGATTCTCAAGGGTATTGAATGCCAAATTAAGGAATTTGGGTTTTATCATCCATCTTTAATCCACGCTCTGTTCACAGTTGACCTTTTATGTTATGGAATGTTTTTATTGTTTCCAAAATATAGTTTAATTCGATAGTTTTCACCCCTCTCCTGAATTACTGCTTTAGGCATTGGGAAGCCATTGAAGATGAATTGAACTGAGGCATGGCATCAAGAAAGCAGTGTTAGAAAAATGAATTGGTGACAGTATTCAAGATAAGATGGAAAGAAAAACGGATGAACTATTTAGAAAACTTTTGCCATAGTTCTTAGACAAATAAAGAGGGCTTGAACTAACTAGTTCACAACTTGTTCATTCCGTGAAAATGGAATAGAAGGGAGGAATATAAGAAACAAAGCATGATTAATTGGCAGTGAATCTCTGTTTTTATAGTTAGGTTACAAAGAGGCTTTATGAAAGGAATTGATAGCACTTGGAGGCTATGGCTATAAACAAGAAAAGAATGTTAGCTCATATCAATTTCAGAAACTCCAAAATTGCTAATTGCAATAGAAATTTGTATATAATTGAATATTGTTTGTAAGTATAGATTATGGCTTGGGGCTTAAAAATTATTTTTTTCTAATAAAGGCACTTATTTATATTGGCATAGGGGTACATACTAGGAATTTTAAAAGATTTTGAGTGATACATAGAAGTATCACTTCTTAATATAAAGCCTGAGTAAACAGTGATATGACACTCCCAGGAAGTAGATACCTCTAAAGAAAGGAATGTCATACCCTATCCATTCCCCACTGCCCTTTCATTTTTTTTCATTTTTATCTAGAAAAGGACGGTAAGGAATTGAAGTGATGAATTTAGAATTTCTAAATATTTTCTGTAGTTCAGTCATTTCTAATTTTCTGAATAGGAAAAAATTGAGGAACAAGTCTGTGCTCCTTATGGACAAAGTGAATTGTTTCAGAATGGCTTGTAAGAAGCTCAACCTTAAATTTATGGTCCTTTTTTGTAACTTGCAAGCTTCCTCAAATCCTTTTTAAAAGGAGGTGATGAAAATATGTGGAAACTTGATAAAAATCTAATCATGTAGAATAGTGCTGCATCACTGTAATTTTAGAACATTTGGTCCATTTTACTTTACTTCCACCACATCAAAATTTTTCACCCAAGGGAGAAAACCCTAAGTCCCATCCATTTGCTGAATCCAGTCCAGATTCTGTTATCTTCACCATATCTGGATATGAATCCCTATGAATCGACCATTTAAAAAGACAAGGTATTTGCCCCTCCCACACCAATAACATAATGGTTGGTGGAGCAGGGACAACATAGCTGGAAAGAAAAAGAAAATGAGATGCTGGGGAGAATCTGTTCCATAGTAATGGCACACTTCACCACCACCATCCAAAAAGGAACAACAGAGGAACAGAAACAGTATATATTAGATGACTAGAAGTCAAATGTAAAGGCATTATTGTGTTAGATATATTAGATATAAAATATTTCTAAAAAAGTATATCTGTTGTCCATTAATTGACTGTTTTATGTGTAATTATTTTCACAGCATACCTAAAAGCAATTTATTCAAAATGCTACTGATTCAAGACCCCAATTTAAATGGCATATTTTTAAAGGTACTTTTTTGGCCCAGGATAAAGGGATCAACTAAATTTTTAGAATGATGATTTTTCCTGATTCTTCCCTGGAACCTCTGATTAAATGGGAGTGTTGCATATATGCAATATTTATAGTATATTCTTTGGAACTTTTTATTCCTGTTTATAAATACAGACCTTAGAAGGGTCAGTCTGGGGGTGATGGCACCAGGGATGGGAACTGCATACAAAACAACTTAATAAAAGTTTTGTTAGATGCTTTTGCATGCATAAGGTAGTTTATGAAAATTAGAATTTAGAAGATCAAGTAAGTATTTCATTTTATATTTTATAGGCCATATATGCTACACATATATCTGCTATAAGGATTAGGACTGTAAGACCACACTTTTGAACAAGCACCGAAAAATTGCCACCTATCGACATTCTTTCTCAATTACATACTTTTGTTCCAACCAAGCTTTCTGTTATTTCCCTTACTAAAATTTTGTTAATGAAATTTTAAAAATTCATCTTTTTAATTAGAGAAGTGTGAGCTTACAAAACAGTCATATATAATGTGCAGAATTCCCATACATCACCTGTCCACAAACACCTTACATTGTTGTGGAACATTTGTTACAGATTATGAAAAAAATGTGATTGGACTATTACTGCTGTGGTATATGCGTAAACTTGGTATATTTTTTCCGTACACACCATTTGTTAGTGAAATTTGTGTTGCAGAAGTTTAGTATTGATAGAATCAGACATGAATATTTGAATTGCGTGTTACAAGGGTTGTGGGTAAAACAGGCTAAATTGCTTCAATACAGTAGGGTTTTAATGATTACCTTGCCTTATCTTATTTTGGAAGAGATTTAAAATTTACTTTTTATTATGGAAAGTTTATTATGGAAAGTTTATTATGGAAAGCTTTTT
>JAQZBX010079436.1:0-13982 GCA_029593785.1 Cabassous unicinctus | reverse complement strand
AGCAGAGACAGCAAGCAGACAAGGAGCAGACAGTTGAGGGAGCCATTTTGGGAGGGGGAGGGAATAAAAAGAGGATCAGGAGGGCCCAGTGGCCTGGAGAGCTCTATTGGCAGAGGTGGTCACAGCCTTGGCTGGAGAGGAAAAAAGATCCCTGCAAATGTGCAGAGCAAGGAGACAGGACCTCTGGTGGCAGAGTGATGGGGCGAGAGGAGTCATGAGCAGGCAGGGCTCATTGTGAAATAGAGGTGAATGAAAGCAAGGGAGACAGGGAGAGAGCACAAGTTAAGAGTTGAGACAGGGTGCAGTGAGGAAAGATGGGGGTCCAGCATGTGCTCGGGCCCAGAGGATGAGCAACAGGCCAGCGCAGGGGAGGGCTCAGGCAAAGTCTTTCTTTGGGGAGGAGTTACTATATTTACAATCAGGTTATCATTGACCTTGGTGAGACCAATTTCATTGTTCGTGTGGGGCAAAGTGTAGATAGCTCTAAGAGAGGGCAGTAGCTTAAGAGCTGATAAGGATGGATTTTGGGGGGGATGCTTCTAAAATGAGACCATACAGACAGCACCCGGATCAAGAAACAGAACAATTATTTTGTGAGTGGCTTTTGCTTACTCTGTTTATGAGATTAATCTGTATTAATCATTCATCCATTAATGAAGTAGATAGCTGTAGATTGTTAGTTTTCATTGCTGAGATGACTCAAGGCCTAGTTTATCTTCTGATGATAAGTACAGTAATGTCTTCTTTTGTCTCTATCCCCCTTCCTAGCATGACCTATGCAATTCTAGGTCCCCAGGGAAGCCAGGGTTGAGAGGTGATGGAGAGCCCATAGGGAAGGGAATGTGAAAGAAAGACTTGTAATGAGGTCAAGAGGTGTGGAAGAATACGAACCCTGCCAGGTTCCACTTCTGCTCCTGGTTGGAGCTCCTATCTCTGGGACATTCTGTGAGTATAACGGCTATACGCTACTTACCTAAGAACTAATGAGGAACTCACTATCATGATTAGAAGAAAAACATGTAAGAATAGACTGAAATGAGAACTAAATCCTCAATAATTAAAAAATACCAAACAAGGTATGTTATCTCAGAATTGTATAGTTTGTGTTATCTGAAAAGCATTTATTGCAATGACAAAACTAGAGGTTAATTACTTTTTTATTATTGAATTATACTGTAAAGTCTTAACTACTACATCTACAATTTAGTCAAGAAGAAATGCTTTGCATTTACATCAAGGACACATTTACTCTAGTGGCATAAAACAGACACAGACAAAAGACCAAGTACATGTTTTAAAAAATAAAGACTACATGTTTTAGCTGGTCCTACTTTTGCTATTTTGGACCACACTTTTCCTCTTAGAGAACTGACGGTACATACATGTTAAATCTGATTTATATTCCAACATTTTTAAACATTAAATGCAACTTCTCACAATTTCTAAGTTATAAACAAAAGATTGAAAACAATATGGGAAACAAAGTTTAAAAACCAAGTAAGACCTGCTGTTACCCTATAGCGGAAAGGTTGAGTAAAACGTGGCCCCTCTGTGGCTCATCTCAAAGAAACACTTTTACTCAGAGGCAAGCATTTCTGATCTAGGAGTAAGTTTCCCACTCCGACTGCAGGACCAGATCTTCAAGTATTTCTGGTCTCAATTGCAAGGTAAGTGAAAATGTCTACAAAACATCTACAAGCTAAAAATCAGAACAGGGCTAATTAAAATCAAATTTCTGTGCCAGTCTAAATATATATCTTCAGCTTTTTCCTTTTTAAAAAGTATCATTTTTATTGTAGATGATATTTAAAAATAACTTACATTTTTAGTGTGCTTTATGTTCAGTAACTGTAAGCTTGAAATGCAAATGAATAAGTTTAAAATTTTTTGTTTCACTTGATTCTACTGAAATTTCAATTACCTACTACACTACTTTACTTAACCAAGTTGTAAATGAGGTAAGATTCAGCTAAAAAAATAATAATAATAAAAAAATCCACCACAAAGATAAAGTTAACTGGTTCAAGAGTATACAAAATCATAATGCCCTCCTCATATTCTGAGTTTACAATTTTGTGAGTTAACTATTGTGTATCCAAGAAAAGTTTACTACGCATTTAAACGCAAATACTTTTATGCACTTTATAATCAAATCATGTTGGGAAACACAGGGCAAAAAACTTGGGCAAAATTTGTTTTTGGTAACAGGAGACAATGCAATAATGAATCCAAAGGGAACATAAGACCAGTGTTTAAAGTTTCTAACTTCTAAACAAACACACACACTTATCTATCTAAAAATTATTTTGGTACCAAATTGTACAGAATAAATGTTTTGCTGTAAGTAAAGAGGACAAATTTCCAATTATGGCTTGATAGCCAGCTAACAGACTTTAAAAACATGTATAGCCAATTAACAGTTTTCTAAAACATATATGTTTGCGCTAAAAGATCCCTGCTAAAAATCAACTGTATTTAAATGGGTCTTACTGAAGTAGGACATTCATGATACTAGAAATCTTTTAAAAAGTGAGTACAATAGGGCTACAACAACATTACTATTAATAAAAATTACAGAAGAGATTATTGCTGTACTTTTCCCCATAAACACTATCAAACTTTGTTCAAATTGTGCAACTCCAAATTACTTTTCCTCTTACTGAATTTCATTATGTTTCACATATCTAAAGCTTTTAATTCAGCAGAGAATGAATCTTAAAATCTGTTCTGTAAGAATTCAAGGTATTTAAATGTGTAGCTTCACATTATACTACCATGTTTTGCCCTTATTTTCCAAATACACAAAAACAATATACATTTTTCTCAAAAATGAAGATGTCCACATTAAAAAAATAAAGCCTACAAAAAGTTCCAGAGCTAAAAAAGGTTATTCATATGGCCACAAAGTGATCTCCTACTAGTCCAAAGTCCAAAATATTTAAATGAAGTCCATTTATATGCCTTGTTTTCTTTTCAATGGAATACTACATTTATTGAGGTGAAATCACATTATTTTAGTTCTTGAGTCAACAAGAGTACACAAGTGTTTTTATACAGTTATTAAAATTAGGAGACCAAGTTGAGTGTGCCAAAGAGATAGCATTCAGTTGGATTTTGCAGAGTTATCAGAAAGAAATTTAGTGAAGGGATTTCCTTGGTTGGTTTCCATAGCTTGATAGACCAAAAACAAAAAAACTGCCACAACAACAAACAGCAAAATTTTTATCCACACAGGAATGGAACGTCCCTTTTTTGCCTTTTCTGACTTGACATCTGCCAAGGGAACATATTTAGGAACATATTTAGATGAAAAAGATTCCTCCATCCTGAAATCACTGAGTTCTAATGGCCGGCCTGCAGCCCCTTTGATTGGCCTGCGACAGCTGGCACTGTTGGGAGTGAAAGAAAGAAGAGAAAAATAAATTTTAGATTAAGTCATGATTTAGATAAATAACATAAAATGATACTGCTCTTAGTAATTGTAAGTAGCAATAAAAGTATCATGGCTACTCCTAACTCCAAGAACATTCTTTTGAAGTACCAGTAAAAAATTGTATCACAAACTGTCTCAGTTAAGCCAAACAACCTATTTAAAACCTATTTTTTCATTTAAAAAGTTAGATGCATATCTTTTATTAGAAAATAATATTTAGATAAATATTTATTAGAAAGCTGATAAATATTCAGTAAACCTGCCTTCTTAAAGGCTTTCCAAAGCTAATATATTTAGGAGGTAAGGGGAGGGTGAGGTAGTTTGGTTTTAACTCCTTTGTCAGGAAACAAATCAACAAATATCTAAAATACAGTCTTTTCAATTAGGATAAAAGTATCAGGAAAATATTTATTTCCTTATAATATGAATTATACAGTGAGCAAATTATTTATCTACAATCATCCAGCTTTATCAAAGTAATTCTGAAACTGACTCAACCTTCAAAAATATGAACATGTGGTAGCCTAGAGGAATTAAAGTGTTCCCAGAAGGAGAATAATTCAATTCTGAGAACAGAATTAAAAATAAAAAATTCCCTAGTAGAATGCACTAATACTTGTTTCAATGTATCCGAATACCTAATTCCTGTTGGTGTAGATGCTTCAAAGGGAAACATTTCCTTAAGAATATCCCTTTCCACTCTTCTTTCCTCTGTTTTTTCTCCCACCTAATAAGAAACAAACAAATAACCACAAGTTAAAATTTAGGTAAAAGTACAATAATTAAAACAATTTTAAATAGCAGTTTTAAAGAACAAAATGCATTTAAAGAAATCTACCCTAGTTTTTATAAAATACTGTTTCAAAGTTCATTATTGTCTAGGTATCCAAAAGCTTCCAAAGTGCTCTTCAAATTTCTTCAATAAGATATCTTAATGTGGTTATTAAGGGTAAAAAAATCACCACATAGTCAAAAAAAAAAAAGACCTAAAAAAAAAAGTCAGTACATCTAATACGGCAGTGTAAGTTTCATCAATGGATATCCATGCTTTTCTTCCTGTTAAAAATTCTGTAATAAAGTAAATTATCAAATATAGAAGATATCTACATAACATGGACCTTGAACAAATTTTAGCTTACTATGTTTTTAATTATAGTCAATCCAATTTTCCCAACTTTAAAAACATAAAATCTTTTAACAACCTCTAATTGTTTTGCTGTTTACCTTTATGCCCAAATCAAATAATAAATACTTCATCTCCTTCAGTAGTCACTAGAATTATAATGCACCATGCAATTAGTACTTTTAAGCTTAATTATATAGGATTTAATTCAAGCATCAGATGTCACTTTAACGACCCATTATTTGACTTTTCAATCTAAAAGACAAAGTGTAGCCTCCCTCACAGTCCTGTAACACTTTCAACTCCCAACCATGACAAACAGAACATACTACAAGCAGCACATAAATGACCACTCCCTTGAAAACTAAATGTAGGCACATGGCAGCAAAAGAATAGTATTAGCATGTCATACCGTGTTAGTTAACTTCCATTTTCACTAGTAAACCTATGTCTTTAAAATAATATACACATATATATACACGACACCCAATAAAGCAAGCACCATACCCGCCCACACCAAAAAAACAAAAATATTTCTTCTGTAAAAGATCAATGATAGGCCTCATTCTAAATTTTATTCATTTACTTCAGCTCTTGTCAATGGTTTCTTTGGTGTTCTTCTGGGTATGTCTGAGAATTCAGTGATTGGCAGAATAGGAGCTGCATGCTTGAAATTTCCAGTCACCCTATTGACAACCTGCCAAGATTCAAATTATTCAGACTCAGAATTATCCAAACATAACAAAGACACGTTAAAAAAGAAAAGAAACAAAAAGATACTCTATGTCTGTAATATTTACAACTTTCCCTTAATAAAAATTTAGGCAACAGAGCCTATAAACACATTAAGTGTTTTCACATGTGCCATCTTATCATTCTTTAAAAGGCATCCTTATTGTATTTAGGATTCTTGTACAATGAATTTTATTTATTTAGATACATAAATTGGCTGTATCAAAAAAATTCTAAAGTTCAGAACTATATGGGGAAAATCAATTAAAAATACAGTATTTAAAAACATGAAAAATCTGATTTGCCAAAATCCACCACCTCCCCAATTCTAATTCAAGGGTAATTTACAAAGAATACCACTTGTATAATTTATGAAATATATTTACTAAGTTTTCGTTGCTTGAAGCCATTATGGTTTCAGCTATGGGAGTACTCTCTGAAATTACTGCACCATCTATACGAAAATGTTCTGAAGTTTCCACCTGTTAGTTTGAAAACAAAACAAACAATAAATATAAAATAATCACTAAAACCCTACCAATTTGAAAACCCAATTCTAAGCAATAAGCCTTGCATCACCCTTCTCCTTGGAGTTCTTCTCGACCCTCTTGTAGATTCCCTAGTTAATGCCTGCAGATGTCCGCCTTTTGAAGATCCACTTGTCCATTCAGTCTCAGTTATTCCAGCTTGAGAATAGCTCTATTCAAGCATCAACACATTAAAAAGCCATATTCTAATATCAAACACCTTAATAATGGCTGTATAAGTACACTGAGAAGCCAAGACAAACCTCCAAATGCTAGCATTTACAAACACGTCCTCAAAATATTTCTAAATGTACTGACTGAACTAGTATGTAGGCACCAAAAAAAACTAAAAGGATGGTAAAATACACTAAAGAGAGTCTATCTCCAGTAGCTCACCAATTATAATAAAAAGTAGGAGGAAAAGTATACCAATGATCTCTGGCTCCTTTTGTGACTGTTTGCTAGATGGCTCTAGTATCACAGCTGTCTATATCTTTGGTTATCTAAACAAAAATCAGACTAATCATGACTTAGAAAAATTCATTTGTGATAACAAGTAAATTTCCTTTTAAAACAAAAATACTTATGATTGTTGGCATATTAAACTTTTTTTTTCCATGTGGTTAGTATTAAGCGAAAGATTTCAAATTATAATTCACACACAGCTACCTGAACTCAAAAGGTGCCGAACCCTTTTTGAAAACAAAAAATGTCGAAATTGAGCAGCAACACAAACCTAGTGGTCGTCCTTTCATGACCATGTAAAACTAAAATGTCACTGCAAAACCAAAATGCTACTCACTCCTCACTACAGAAAGATAGAAAGGTAATGTGATAGACAGTTGTTACCTTCCAGTCTCAGATTCGTTTCTACCAGAAAAGTGGATCAATATTTTCTCATTTAAAAAAATAATCCAGCAGTCCTTACATATCAGTTTGAAAATGATTAGGTCAGGGTTTCTCAAACTATAATATGCATATGAACCACCTGGACCTTTTGTTAAAATGCAGATTCTGATTCAGGAGAAGTGGAGTGAACCCTGAGATTCTGTATTTCAAATAGCAAGGCATTCAATTTTGAAGCCACTATCCCACATGAATCTTTTAAATTATTTTAACCAGAAAACATCTGCCAAAAATGATTATATAGAGTGTGCTTATATTGTCGCTTTTGCTTTCAAGCTAATATTTTATTTAGGTAACATTTTTATATTCAAGTCAGTGTCTAATTTAAAAGATTTTTTTAAACTCTTATCTTGTGCCAAAAGATACTCTTGTGACAGAAGCAGTTATCCAATAAATGTTTATCTGGCTGAAAGCATTACTACCAAAACCCTGCAAGGTACGATATTTCATAGATCTGATTTTGTATTTATCCATAATATTTGGAATTGGGATTATAAGAGCTTTCCTTTGACTTAACCCGAATCTCTGGGTTGCCTTATCCTATCAATTAGCAAAAATTTCTGAATTTATTAATAGTCAAAATCCTTATTAAGTAAATTAATAGTGTAATCTGAAGTTTTCAACCCTGGCTGTGCAGTATCATCTGGGAAGCTTAAAAAATAATCAAGGCCCGCAACTCTACCTCTGACCAATTAAATCACAATTTCTCCTTGAAGGACCTTGGCTTAGTTAATTTTTATAGCCCTCAAAGGAATTATAATGTGCAGCAAGGTTGAGAACAACTGATTTAAGAAAACAGTGTTTTTAAACTACTTTCATTGCTGTTCCCCCTTTAAAGAATTACATTACTTGAAAGGGCTAATAAAGTTATCAGTTCTGCAACTGAACCTATATAAAGACTAGATGTTGTGCCTACACCCATAAAGATAAGAGGGGGATAAAAGGCAGCCATTTTGTCCCGGTTCAATCCCTGGTACCTCCTAAAAAAAATAAAAGACAGCCATTTTCCTTAAAACTGTTGCCTACAAAACTCTAGAACTTTATGTTTTGTTTTGAATAATCTCTTCATCAAAATTTTTACAATTTTACCTGTTATTAAATCATTTTGGTTAATGGAAAAATATAAAGAAACATGTTTACACTTTTATTAATATCTTTGACTATAAAATTCAAGTTCTACTTAAAGATTATTTTCTTCTGTGAAAGGAAACATTTAAGAACTCATTGATTGTGGGGATGGCTGGGAACAGGGATGTTCACTGTAAATCTTTTATACTTTCTTTTGTTGTTTGGATTTAAGAATTGCTAAATTCTTAAGTTGAGAAATGTCACACAATTTTATTAGTACCTATATATCACCATCTAATTTAGGATTAATCAATCTTCAGAGAAAATTCATTGACAATCTTTCACACAGCCAGGAAAGATATTTTGAAAACTTTTAAATTAAAATCCACTAAAAACAAGTAGCTTTGAGAATATGAATAAAAATAAAAATTATAATCCAATGTTATACTCAGCAAGTTGGACCATACATTAACAGAAAAATTTATTAATGTGATTGCTGTTTCCTTTGAAGCCAAAATAATTACAGTGACATCTATTTTCAGCAAGATGTCCTGAATTTATCATGGAGACAACAGGAAGAAAAGTAAAAACCTTTTAACAATGCCTTCTGATAAGCTATCAGGTACAAAGTTATGCAGAAGACATTAGGTAGTGAGGCACATGAGAACACAGGAGCTGGGCTATTATAGAATGATATGAATCCCAGTCAGTAAAAATATAAGCTCTAAACAAAAAAATTATACAAAACTAAGTTATTAAAATGACCAGGTTAACTAAAAGCTACTTTAACTCCGAAGAGCTATCAATTTAGGTTAAACATGACTGATACAGATAATAACCTTAATTTTAACAGCGTCAAATTTCTCTATTAGAGAAAGGTTCTCTCATACATTGCTGGTTGGAAAGCCAAATGCTTCAATGTTATGGAAGGGAATTTGGCAATATTTGTATTTTGGCAATTACATATGCATTTACCTTTTGACCCAGCAATTTCACTTCTAGATTTCACAATGGTAAATTGACAAAAATAGGAAATGACACATGCAAAAGGCCATTCTTCAGTTTGTTGTGGCATTCTTTGTAATAGCATAAAACCAAAAACCCAAATACCCACCAAAAGCAAACTGGCTGAATAAATTACAGTACATCCACAAAACCCAATACTATGCAGTTGCACAAAGTAATGAGAAGATGGCTTTATACTGATAAGGATGACTCCAGAATATGCATTTTGGTTAAAATCAGAAAGATCAAGTAGTGAGCAAGTAGGCTGCCTTTTGTATAAAAGTATAGGAGGACAAATAAATTTACATATTTACTCATATTTTCAAAAAGAAATTATAAACTAAAAAATAATAAAAATGATGATCTATAGATAGAGTGAACAAGGAGAGGATTTCTGACTCAACCTTGCTTTGCCCAAATGAAACCACATGCTCATCAATAATTCTTAAAAAAATTAAATATGAAAAGAAAAATGCAATCCCTAATATTAGGTAGCAAAATTAACTGTACACCAAATTGGTGGCATTACACACAAAGGAAAACATTATTTCAAGTGACTTTAAGCACAGTGTTTTGACTATATATCCTAAGGACAAGAAAAACCGAAAAAAAATTCAAAATTGCATTTAGCAGCCTTATTTTTAGTAGTAATACTGTATTACAATTCTGAAACTTTTATATATAGCAATAATTTTTAAAGTAGTACTATCATTTTAAGAACCAAGATATTCATCCTAAGAGAAAAATAAATATAACACACAGAAGTTATCTAGATAGCCTGTAATCTTAATTTGAAATATCAACATAAATTCCTAATTTATTTTTTCTTCCTGATACGGGGGGGGGAATAAAAATTAAAAAAAAAACACAAAAAACACACACACAAAAAAACACCGACTTCCTAGCTCTACCTACTGAAAACTTAGAAGCAAGACAACCAGTAGGAATGTATACCCAAACATGCAGATTGTGGCCTCCAAAGAGCATTTTCCATGAAAAGAAACAGGTTCCCTTGAAAAATGGCTGATTTCAGATATGAGGCAGGAAATAAAACATGAGGCTGGGATATCTTACTGTGCCAGAAAACTATTAGAGACAACTGGGGTCAATAAAAGGAACCAACTCAGTAATTGCCACTAGCTAAAGATGGTACAATGTGAATATTAAAAAATGAATGCAACTGAATAAAACAAAAAAGATAAAAGCGATGATATTAAAAATCTTACTGGTCACCTTTCACAGTGGCTGGGGAACTGTATTTTGAAAACTGGTATATAAAAGACAAAAAATAAACATTTATCCTGGCTCTCTTGTATGAATTTTATTTCAGGGTCACCATGCAGTTTAAGGGAATATATGACAACAGAAAAACAAAAATAAAAATCCATTGAACAGCATTACAATGACAGATACATGCCATTATATATACCTTCCCATAGCCTGTAGAATTGTGTAGGAGAGAGTGTAAACTACAATGTGAACTACAGTCCATGCTCAATGGCCATGCCCCAGGACACCTTTATCAATTGCAATGAATGTGCCACACTAATGAAGGATGTTGTTTATGTGGGAGGCTGTGGGAGGTGTGGGGAGCGGGGCATATGGGAATCCCTATATTTTTGTGTAACATTTGTGTAATCTAAGTATCTTTAAAAAAAGTAAAAAAGATATTAGGAAAAAAAAAAAAATCCATGGAACTACATTACACAGTGAATGCTAAGCTAAACCCATGGACTATAATTAATAATAGTAAAATTATAAAAATGTGCTATCAATTGTAATAAATGTTCCACAATGCTGCAAGGTATAGGTGGTGGGCAGTGTATGGGAATCCTGTATTTTATGCACGATTGTTCTGTAAACCCACAACTTCTCAAAGAAAAAGAATGGTTAGAGGAAATAAATAAAAGAAAAAAAAAATTAGTTAGTAGATGCCAAGGAATGAGACAATTAAGAAAAATCCCCATTTTATAACCTCAAATGAAATAATAGCTCAAGGCAATAATCATCAATAGCTGTTTGAATTAAATAAAAGGGTGATGTGGAATTTTATAATGGATGGATCAGGCTTTTGACATCTGATCCTATTACTAATTAATCTTAATATTAGCAAAAGGACATTATGTATCTCCTGAATATGCAATAGGAGGGACACAACACTATTTATGACCTATTCCTGCCAAAGAAACTGAACCTGAATCTAACCAACCCCTAGCCAAATGTGGCTATTTAAACGAAATAAAAATAAACATTAAGTTTCTCAGCCACAGCAACCACATTCCAACTATTTAATAGTCCTATGTGGCTAGCAGCTACCATAAAGGACAGCACAGATTTAGAACACTTCCATCACTGGAGAAAGTTCTACTGCACAGTCTTGTTATAACACCCACTCTACAGGAAATGTAAGGTATAAAAGAGGAAATTAAAAAAAACATTTCAAAATGCAATCTGAAGAAGCAATCTGCCAAAGAATGTGAGAAGTTCTGTAGAGAAATGACCTGGTTTCTTCACTGAATAAATGGAGGGAGGAGGAACTCTTATAGTGGGAATGGCTACAGATTTAAGAAATTAAAAACAAACAAATATGATGTGTGGCTCTTGTTTGGATCCTGATTTGAACAATTTCATCATAAAAGAAGCATTTCTGAAACAACTGGAAGACTTTGAACATGGATTAAATATGAGAAGTATTAATTTTATTACATGTTATAGTGGTATTGGTATTACGTGGATTTTTTTTTTAAAATCTTCCTCCTGCATGGTTTTATCTACTCATTTTTAAAAAAAATTTATTTATCCTCCCCTTGCTGCTTGTGCTCACTATGTCCATTTTGCTGTGCGTTTTTCTGTGTCTGCTTGTCTCCCTTTGTTGTGTCATCTTGCTGTGTCAGCTCACTGTGCAGCGCAGGCTGGCTTGCCTTCACCAGGAGGCCCCGGAAATTGAACCCAGGGCCTCCCATATGGTAAAAGAGAGCCCAACCACTTGAGCCACATCTGCTTCCTTATGTGGATTTTTAAAAAATCCTTTTAGAAATACATACTGAAATACTGACATTTTTGTGTGTGAAATGATAATATCAGAGATTTAATATCCTCTGCTGAAAAACAAAACTACAAAAGCAAATTAAAAAGCTAGAGGAATAGAGGGGGAAGATGAAACAAAACTGGTAAAGCATTGATAATAGCTGAGGCTTACTTTTTATTATGCTTGATATTTTCCTTATAAGGCCATGGTCTAATTCGGTCTGTCATCTCCAAAATCAAATTAAAAAAAAAAAACAACTATTTATCCTGCTCCTCAGTTTAGATTCTTATCTCAAACATTTAGCCCTTAATTTTTTTTTTTCACTGATCATCTGACCAGTCATACACTCCCTGCTACCACTACACTATTTTGTCTTCATACTCTGAACCAAAATCTTAAATGCATGTTTCAGATTTTTCTAGTTTCTCTTCCTCTGTTATTTCCTTATTCTTCAGCATGCTACTGCAGCTCTTCCCACAAGACTAGAGTTTGGTTCTATGTTAAACGGAATCTTTTTTCATTCAATTTTCTATATATTCTCTACATAGTCACCAAGCTTGTTTAGAAACTTAGCTTATCAATTACATCAAATGAGGAGAGGGACATAGGTTAAGAAATCTCCTGAGGATGTATCATTTTAAAAATGACAAATAGAAGATGACTAACCAATGAGACAAATCTTCCAGCTAGGTATCAAGTAAGAGCAAGGAAAAGTACTCAGGATAGCTGCCTTGTAGAGCATCACCCAAATTACTGTTAGATTACAGTTAATAAGTTACTCTGTAAACTAGTTCATTTCAGTACCTGTGCTTACTTTTTCTTAGTTTCTTATATTTTCCTATTGAAAAATTGTATCTTGCCTCTCCCACAATTAAAAAGGCAATTTTCCCCCATAATTTTCATATAGAAGAAAGAAAACTGTATGGCTTTAGGACCAGACTAGCTTCCAAGCTACAAGCAAAGTAAGAAGTCTAGGAGACCAAGACACAAACATACCTCCTTCCTCACCTTTCAAAAAGAATTATTTGAATCATACTTAGCACACAATTAAACTTGCATGAGATATTTATTAAGCATTTGTTTTTACAGTAAGCAAAGGCTACAATACACTGACAAAACAAAAACCTGGAATTTCTAATGCCACTTAATTAAAAATGGAATGAAGAGTTAATTGAGTTTGCTGAAATCTAGGTGTCAATTATTAACCAAAGGCTAAATACAGAGATTAGTGTTGTCAAGATATTATTTATACCTGTGACAGTGATCATAAAAACTAAAGATACCTGATTGTGTTCAAATCTTCTTTGCTTGAGTATTACTGGAGTCTTTGCTCTGCTCTTCAGTGGCTCTCTCTTCTCAAGCTTAAGCTCTACTTTAGAGTCTGAAAATAACATCAGAGAAACCATTACTATCTGAAACTACAAACTACAAAGGCATCCTAATATTATTACTTAGGAATCCTGGGTTTAGGCACATTAACAAGTAAAATAAGTTTGTCTATTGTTATTACCTCAATAGGTGAAAACTGTTTAACTGTAATTTCTGTCATTATTTTATTCCATTCTTATCCCCCCACTTCTTAATCTAATCACCATTCCCTAATTATTCTCCTTGCGTTTTTCTGGAACTAATATAGCCTTAAACATGAAGTGAATTAAAACTGTTCCCATGAAGGTTCTTTGCTAAAAGCAATTTAATTTGGGGAAAAAAGGACACATAAAATACATAGTTGTTGAGATTCTTTTGTCCATATATTACATTCCCACTATTTGACCAATGTAAGTTTATTAAGACTTGGAACGTGGAAGGGGAAAAGCTATATGGAATTTTAAGAATGAAAAAACCTGTAAGGAATCAAGCCTCTAATAATTTAATAAATGATAACTAGCAATAATGATAACACTTATGTACAACTTAAAAGTTTCTCCTCCCTCATTTGTAAATATAGTTACAAAAAAACCTGGGTACAATTGAGGTGGAGGTGAGGCAGAAATCTTGTTTGCAATCAATCGCAAGTCACTCCCTGCCCCTGCCACCCCCACCCCCGCCCATAACAAAATTGAGATAACATTTCTTTGAAGAGAAACCAGTGCATATATGTATTAGTTGGCTTATACCATGATGGCCATTAACTTAACAATTCAAAGATACATCTTTTTT